>CALSCE010010723.1:5851434-5867498 GCA_943593645.1 Bovichtus variegatus | reverse complement strand
GGGGGGGGGGGGGGGGGGGGGGGGGGGGGGGGGGGGGGGTTTGCCCAAAGACAGGGACGAGGGAGAGTCGCGGGGGTTTCGAGTTAGAATCTGTGTCCCTGTAGAGCCGGCCGACAACGTGGCTCCGCCCGAGCTCAACGTGACCCAACAGCTTCAGAGTGAGTGTGTGTGCGTGTGTGTGTGTGTTCAAACAGTATCTGGGTCTCTGCGAACATGGTTCCTGCATCGATTTACATCTGTAACAGTGTTATCAAGAGAGTGTGTACAGTACGTGTGTTCGGGTGCACGTGTCCACACTGGCAGTCATTTGTTCAGCAACATGTCTGCAGATGTCCTTCGTGTGTGTGTGTGTGTGTGTGCGTGTACGTGTGTGTGCGTGTGAGTGTGTGTGTGTGTTTTATTGAATGTTTGTTCACAGACATTAAAGCCGAGGCACTCAAACCAGAATAATGAGTTGAACCTCACTACAGAGATATTCTGAACAAGTCATTTGATGAACTTAAACCTTTGAAATGTAAAACATGTGGCGGGTAGTTTTATACATATTTTTCAGAGAAGAAATCAGCTTGTTTAAGAATTGCTTCGATGATCTTTTTCTTGACACCGGAGGATTTATCTTATTCCGTCTAGTTTCAAGATATTGACACAGGTGGAGGTGAATCTCTCGTTTGTTGAAGAAAAACTTTATGGCTGAATAGAGACTTGTGATTCTTATTTTCTGTAGAGTGTGGAACAGAAATATAGCCAGGAGTTATTAGAGTATATTAGAGTAATAAAGCTAAGAATGAGAATACATTTGAACAGTTGCTGTAGTGCCGTAACTCCCACAATATGACTCCAGTAAAAACTGAACAAATGCAGCTAACCTTGCTGTCTGTGTCATATATTGTTGCCCTATTTCTTTTTTTTAGTATATCGGTGCCAAATCTGATAATTTACTGAACCCACTGCTGCACAGTAAACCTGCACAGCTGGTGGACCATTATGAGCACAGTTAAGAGAGGAAGTAGATATATTTGGTCATAATCTCACAGACTACATCTCATCATGACACTTGTTGTCCTTGTCAGTAAAACCAAAGCCGGAAAACCAACAATAACCTTAATAGATCGTCTGAATAATGTAAAAGTTACAAATAGGATGAAATGAGGCGCATTTGCTTTTCACAGGGAGTTCATTTACGTAAGACTTGTTACACTTTTCATTGTTTAAATGATAGCTTTGGTCTTCATGGGGTTGTTTTATATCTTAATAATAAATATAATAATATAATATAATATAATTCTGATGCAAGACTGTCAAGAACTGACAGAGCACATTAAGTAACCCGCAAAAACCACACTATTGATCATTCAGTACAAAAACATCCATCTTATCAAGACGTATTTTTCTTACAAGATAAAAATCACTGCTTTCCTGCAGTTTCTTCATTTTATAGAAACTCTGGTCAATATAACAATACTGGATGAGGCAGCATGTTTCACTTGTTCTAAGTCTCTGGCTGACTCAATAACAGAAAATAATGATATTATATCCTATATTAAAGTCTTTTTGAATCAGGTTTCACCTCCTTGGTACCACCACCAAGTGAGATACTCTCTCTTGTTTCAGTTGACACTAACTTCTATAAAATTCATGAAATCGGGGAAACTGCACTGTGAACAAGATGAATTATTTCCTCACAGCTGGCTGAACCCATTTTATCCTTCTTCTTCTAAAAAAAAAAAAGAAGATGAACACATTTTCAAGGAAAAGCTGAAAAAAAAGAATAAACTACTTGTGAGGATTTTTTTTTTTTTTTTGCAGGGTAACCATAATACAAGGCAAAAAAGGTTGCGTGTTTAACAATGTTTGGGTAAACTTCAGATATCTGGCACGCTCACTAACTCATGTAGACTTGCAAATTTGTACACTTGATTGGATTTTCTGGGTGCTCACTCACTGTGACTGTGTGGGAGCTGCTGCCCCGCTGCACGCTGTGGGGAGGCTCTGACTCTCCTCACTGCGCCGCGTCCACATAGGCAGTCTTTTAAAGGAACACTCCAACATTTTGGGAAATAGGCTTATTTTTAGAAATTAGCCAGAGTAATCAAGGAGTCCGGTACGACCAACGTCTTTGTTTATTTACAGGAATAGATCTAGGCCTTGTTTAGCTTAGCTTAGCTTAGCACAAAGACTGGAAGCAGGGGGCATGGTTAGCCCAACCGTACCAGAGGTATGCTCCTTATTGTGAAAAGTTGCCTACTTCACACATTTTCCTGACTCTGAATAAAAAACCCAGGTGACTAACATACAGCACGTAAATAAGATAGTTTGGTAGTTGTTAAAATGTGTATTATTTTGCTATTAATGGAGGTTAACCACTCGTATGTCCTGTTTATTACAGGAAATAAAGACCGCCTGTGTGACACACATAGTTTAAAATAGCTCACAGTCAGATGGGACGGTCGATGATCATGAAGTGTTTCCAGTTTTTTCAGCCTAGCTTAGCACAAAGACTGGAAGCAGGGGAAACTGTTGGCCCAGATGTTCGCTCTAATAAAAGTATTCTGCTTCCTACATCTTGTTATACAGCAAGTTACCAAAACTTTTATCTTTTATTAATGAATCCCCTTGTCCCCCTTTTTTTTTTTTGCTGTCATTTTGCTTTCTTCAGCTGCATGCACCAGCAGTCAAGAATGGACCATGAGCCAAACTGTGCAAGAGCTTCACCTGGTGAGCATAAGGACATAGCTTTTACAAACCAATGAGCGGGATTTGTTGTTAACTATTATTTCTCTCTCTCTGTCTGTGTGTTTGTGCTCCGCAGGGTGTTTTAGGAGGTCTGTGCAGTGGGAAGTCCGCTCTTGTCCACAGGCACTTGACAGGAAGTTACCTGCAGGTGGAGAACGCTGAGGGTCGGTTTCACATGTCCCCATCTACAACCATTATGTGTGTTTTTCTAAGACAGTGCCAGTACAAAACTGACAATAAAGCTTGAAAACATTAATACTGGCTGCATTCAACTTAGATTATCTAGTGGCATTATTGTTTTTAGTTGTGCTTGTGATTTTCCTGGTATAACAGGTCAAACTACAAACTGCGAAAAAGACATACTACAACTTTATTCCTACTGTTTCTTTGCAGGGCGCCAGTGCATTAAGGACGTCCTTGTTGATGGACAGAGCCACCTGTTGATAATCAGAGAAGAGACAGAACTCCCAGGTGCTCAGGTGGGTTTGAACGTGGACAACTAATTCACCTTGCTGTAATCTGGTCCTTATTATCAGCCTGCTCCTGCGTATTTTTGCGTGCTCCTATTCTTCTCCTCCCTTCTCTCCAGTTTACAAGTTGGGTGGATGCAGTTATCTTGGTCTTCAGTTTGGAAAATGAGACCAGCTTCCAGGAAGTTTACAGAATCTACCACCAGCTCGCTATCCACCGGCCCGTTTCTGAGATACCTTTCATCGTGGTCGGTACTCAGGGTAAGAGATACGCACGCAACATTCAAACAAGGGGAGTCGCGAAATACCGGTACTGAGGATAACCGTGATATTTAAATAATGAAATATTGATATCATGTTAATAATAAACGTATGATAATGTCGTGTAAATGATCCTGCGCCTGTTAAATCATTTCCGTTTCTTTTCGTTCTCGCTTTGTCCCCCTGCCCCCAACGCCTCACACGCAAATGAGTTCAATTCATTTGCCACAAAAGAGACAAAACGCACAACAAACAAAGTTCAAGGTGTATTTGACTGATAGCATTGCTTTTTTTTCTTCTCTTTATACAGATATCGCGATAATATCGTTATCATGATTTAATTTGGCCACGATAATTTGTGTAGTGAAAATCTAATATTGTGACAGCCCTAATTCAAATGTTTGCAGCAGCGGCGAACTTATATTTTGTGATTTGTGCTTTTTCTAGATAAGATCAGCAGCACCAACCCCAGAGTAATAGACGATGCCAGGGCCCGACAGCTCTGCTCCGACGTGCGGCGCTGCACGTACTATGAAACCTGTGCCACGTACGGCCTCAATGTCAACAGAGTCTTCACTGATGGTACGTGAGCAGACCAGAGCTTTGACGATTCTGCTGCAGAAGACACAGATATATAAAGTTTATGTGTCTTATGTGTCTTTTTTTTGGGCTAATGTTTACTTTTTTGCTCCTCAGCTGCTCAGAAGATCATGGCAGCCAAGAAGCAAGCTGCTCTGCTGGCTTCCTGTAAATCTCTCCCTAACTCCCCCAGTCACTCTGGAGGCTCCACCCCAGTGTCTGGAGTCTTTCCAGGACAGGTAAAACTGTTACACACAATCCGTTTCACATTGTCCGAGAAAACGGTGTTACCATTTACATGCATCTTTTCTTACTGAGTGTACTGCATATTTCAGTCTTGCTTGCTGCCTTTTTTTGTAACAAAACTCAATTATCTCCCATTTCTGCTCTAATATCACTTCATCCCCCCCCCCCCCCCCCGCCTCTCTCCTCTCTTTAGCCCAGTAACGGTGGTCAGAGCAGTGATTACTCCTCGTCACTTCCGTCCACTCCTGTGATCAGTCATAAAGAGATTGGCAAGACAGCGAGAGGGGAAAAGCAGGAGAGTGCCACGCCTGGATCAGTCCGCAGTGCCACCCGGAAACGCACGTCCAGATTTGCGGTACACACCAGTCAAGTGGTTGTTTTTTTAACGGCAAGAGCCGTCGTGCTTATATGCTTCTACGCCGTGATATTTGATTTGGCTGTACAGTGATAGAATGTCAAAACAACAACACACATTTTTAAGCTGAGAAAAGGTGGGTAAGGAAAAAGAAAACAATGCTACAAGTCTGCCTTTCTCAAACACTTCCCCACATTTTTTCATGAGATAATAAAATCAGAAGTGACTTGTCACCCTGCAGATAATTGCATTCTCTTTGAAGTTTTAAGTGAAAACTAAAAACCATGCATGAAAAAGCCTTTTATCCAAACATTTTGGAAAATTCATTCATTACTTGGAAATGCCAATAATTTGGTTTGGGATTTGACTATGAAACTTATTGATGTCAACTGGAACCATATAAAGAACATTTTCACCAACTTTTGATCAATGTGGGTCTCAATGACAAATATATAATATAAAGTTCGTGGTCTGTATTAGTTTTTTTGTTTTATTAGTAACTCAGTTTTTGAGTTTTTTAAACCTTGGTGGGATTATCTGATATTGTATTTAGAAGATTACTATCAATAGCTACAAGTGAGCCCTCATTTCTATAGATATCCCTTACATAAGCCAATTTATGCAGTCAGCAGAAACTCCAAATACTTTAACAAAATACACAATTCTTAAGGAAACCTTCATGCCTCAGTTATTGCTCCTGTTGTACTTTGTCCAGGGTCGGAGAGGCAGTGACTCAAACAGGAGGAGTGCAGACTTTAAGGGAGATCTGGGCAGTGGACGCTCCATTCCCATCAAACAGGTAGGACGCAGATGATGCAAAAAACAAATATGATGTATCTAATGACTCACCGCAGATGACATCGCACAAGCAGACACTCCAAATCAAATGCTTGAAAGCAGTTTCATCATGTGGAGCGATGAAGTGTTGTGATCTCCGATATTGGCCTGATGAATAGGATCGTGGGTGTTCTTTGGCAGCCAGCAGTCATCACGCTGCCCGAAATGTGCGAGATGAACACACGAGACATTTGCAATAACTTCTCGCTCTTCGTTTTTTTCCCCCTCCTCCTCCATCAGGGCATCTTGCTGAAGCGCAGCGGGAACTCGCTCAACAAAGAGTGGAAGAAGAAGTATGTCACGCTGTCCAACGACGGCATACTGTCCTATCACTCCAGTGTCAATGTGAGTCGGTATGAAAGCAGCTCTGACGCATGATGCCGCTGAAAGCACCGCTGACAGCCAGTGGTTGATGTGTAATGGCCGATGTTTGGCTTGGCAGGACTACATGCTGAATGCCCCCGGGAAGGAGATGGACCTGCTGCGAGTGGCAGTAAAGGTGCCAGGAAAGCGACCACCTCGTGCTGTACCCACCGGCGGCCTTCAAGTCGGGCTCAATGGACGCGTCAAAGATGTGCCGGGACCTGAGGGTGTCAGCCCAGGTCAAAGAATAAACATATATATATTAGTTTGTTATATATATATATATTCTTCAGATGTCTCAAAAACATATACAAAGCTAAACTAATTCCTGAAACTAAATCTGTGTATGAGCATAAAACAATAACAAAAACTACAGTATCAGTATCTGAGGAATTCTAGTACAAGACATGACATTACTCTGCCCATGGCTCTCCATCCTGGTCCTTTTCTTTGTGGAGCTGGGATGCATGGGAGTTGGGTGAAATGTAGAAGCTCATGACCCTGAATAGTAATAAGCAGGAGTCAGAAATACAATAAATCCACTGCTCCTTGGATTTTTAAGACTTTATTTGTGAAGAGGGGTCAAGCTTATGTACCAGACAGGAAAATAATTGCAAGGCAATGCAAAATCCTTTGCAAAAGGACAAAAGAGCATCATAAGGGATTTTGCAAGAGTGTGTGTGTGTGTGTGCGTGCGTGTGTGTGTGTGTGTCTGCGTGTGTGCGTGTGTGTGTGTGTGTGTGTCTGCGTGTGTGCGTGTGTGTGTGTGTGTGTGTGTGTGTGTGTGTGTGTGTGTGAAGGACTGCAGGACTTCTTCAGTCATACTCTGTGTCTTTTATTATCTCTGGAGTTCACACAGAATCAGTAATGTATTTTTCTTATTTTATTTCATCAGCTCGGATTTACATTTCATGTTTGTGTAAATTACTTTATTATTAAGTGCACGCTTGCTTTCATCTTTTTAGTCCCTGTAAGCGCCAGCAGCCTCCTGCAAGTGGAGGAAATGGAAGGGCTGGGTGGTGCACTGTTCCTGAGGAGCAACAGAGGTGTGCAGCGATGTCCCTCTACTTTATCTAACCACGCTCAAAGTGTTGGTGAGGAAAGGACCTTCATCTGTGCAAAAAAAAAAAAAAAAATGTAGCTTCACAAACATGCACTGAAAACATTTCATTTGGTATGTTTTTGTGTGATCCGGTTGCCAGACTCTGCAGTTGAGGGTGTGTCCAGCTCCTCCTCCACCAAAGACGTAGGCTCCTCCTCCCCGGTGACGGACAGGAAGAAGCATCGCAGAAAGAAGAGCATGAACCAGAAAGGAGATGCAACCATTGGCCAAGCAGATGGTAAAGCCCATAACCTCCGTATATATGTTTTTATATTCAGCATGTAGCAAGACCCCTGCAATAAAAGCAACAGTCTCTCTGATTATGTTTGCTATGATGTTCATTATTTTAATAGTAATAATTGATAACCTTACATTAAGTATTTGATACTTTCAACAAGTATCATTTATTATTTTCTCTCTTTCTCTCGTTGGCTTTTCTGTGACTTTTTTTCTTTTTTTTTTTTATCTTCTCATGCAGCCAAGCGCAAAATGTGGAAACTTAAAAGCTTTGGTAGCTTAAGAAACGTAAGCAAGACAGGTAATGTTGATCTGTCATGTTGCATCTTTCACACTCTGACTGAGCCTCTGCACACTGTCAGTGCATCAAGCTTTCGTAATAGAATGGCTAAATTACATACATTATTTTATCTACATGTATGCACATCTTGGCATGTGGTTATATTTCAACAGTTCACTAACATAAGAATACTTGCTTTTGCCTAATATTGGTCAAACACGGATGCTTAAATGCACTGATGCATGCAAACTAACACTGCCACACTAATAATGAAATATCTACATTTGCGGGACTGCTTTGACTCCCCAAAATGGGCAAGAAATAATCCCTATCTTGCTTCTGTGTTCGTGTTTTTCTGTGTCAGATGAGGATAACTTTGACTTCCTCATCGTGTCGAGCACCGGCCAGACGTGGCACTTTGAAGCTCAGAGTGTGGAGGAGAGGGACTCCTGGGTCCAAGCCATTGAGAGTCAGATCCTGGCCAGCCTGCAGCTGTGTGAGAGCAGCAAAAACAAGGCAAGAATAAACAAAAGATAGCGATAATTTAATGACGAATGAGGAAGTATTATGAGTAGTTTCACGTTTCATTCCGCCACAATGCAAGCAGAGGCGCAAATGCAGCTGCGATGCCATTTCGATACGGCACAATGTTCACCTTTATTAGTGTTACGTGGCCTCAAATGTTCCCGCTTGCATCGAGGAGGACAGAGTCATACACCTGGGGTTATATTTATGCAGATCAGGTGCTGGAGCGCAATACTGGTACTCATATTGGCATGAAATAGCGTCTGTATTTCCATCTGCTCAGACCAGATCTTACGGCACGTCCACAGAACAATTCTTTAGGCCTTTTGTTGGCAGAGACACACACAGACACACACACACACACAGAATATGAGCGCTCATCTGTTCCACAGACTCTATATGAAATGTAAATTCAAATTTAAAAAGTGACATTATCTGCCCTTGGAAGAACATTTGGAGGGCCGTATAATCATTTTGTGTGCTGTGTATTTGCACCCTGGGACTCCTGGATAAGAACAGTTTTCTCTCAGGAGAAGCTGGCCTAGGAAACTGTTACTGCTGCTACTTTTAAAAGGGATGAGGGCAGCTAATGATCTGATTGGCCATTACCAAAAGCCACACCATCTCCAGAAGTGCATGTGGAAAACTAACGGTCCCGTCCACTAATGGGCTGTGCTGCTCTCTGTTCTTGAGTGGGGAGTATGTCCTGGCGTAGAATTAGATCATCTCCGAAGATGATAATTGCCAGTAATATAATTATTCTGAATAATTACTTCAATCCAATTATACATTTATTTATACGTGTTATAAGAATTATATGTCCTAGGAGGCCAAAAACCAATAATTTTACAGCTTTAAATGGTTATAATAATGATTATAGCCATCTACCGCCGCTTTCTCTGGAGATTTGGAAATTCTAATCATTGTTATTAATGAGAGCAGTTATCAGAGCTCGTATCACAGGGGCTGAGTCTGCTGGTGTTTCTCTCATTTGAACCATATACTGTGTGTTTTCCACAGGCCCGCAAGAACAGCCAGAGTGAAGCAGTGGTTCTGCAGGCGATCCGCAACGCGAAGGGGAACAACTTCTGTGTTGACTGTGATGCTCCAAGTTAGTGACGCACATTGTTAGCTTTCCTTTCCTTTTTGTGCGCGTTCCAATCCGTCTGTTTTCTGTAAAATCACAAAATATCACTGAGAGACAAGTGACAAAAATGAATCGCTATCTAGTTTACATGCAATTAACACTGCAACCGTGAGATAGATTAGTGTGTGTGTGTGTGTGTGTGTGTGTGTGTGTGTGTGTGTGTTACTGTTTAAACTTGCTGACTTGTTCATTTCGAACAGAGGTGAAACTCATTACCTAAATGCTTTACTGAAACTCAACCATTTAGTCAACCAGGCCTAGAAATAATCCCAAAAACAAAAATCCAAAAAGATGACTTTTTTTACATCCCTAGGGAAAAATATCTGCTGAAGACTTTGCAACAAAGATAATTGTGAGGTAAATGAACCAATTAGGAAGGGACGTACAAACATTTTTGAAGAATGGGCTGCAAAGCATATTAATGATGAACCATAGCTTTTCGAAATGTTTGCAAAATGTCATTAATATACCCGATAGTTAAAATCTGTGTCTTGGATATGACTAAACCAAGCAGAAATAGATCAAATGCTGAATATTCTTCCAATGTTGGAATACTTTAAAGGGCCACAGAGTTTCACGGGAATATAATGTTTGGCACATTGGCCTCAGATTAAACAGCGCTGCTTTAAAACCTGTCCAAACTGGATTTCACACAACTTCAGTTATTTTCATGGCACGACTTGGCCAAACTGGCATATTTAAATGCCACGCAGCAAATTAAAATTGTAGAAATATGTCAACCACATGCACGTAGTTCAGTTTCAAATGAAATGTCAGCCTAATTTGTTGTGTGCACCCTTCTTCTCCAAGATCCTACCTGGGCCAGTCTGAACCTGGGCGCTCTCATATGCATCGAGTGTTCAGGGATCCACAGAAACTTGGGGACGCACCTGTCGCGTGTTCGCTCGTTGGATCTTGACGATCTGCCACGAGAGCTCACGCTGGTTCTCAGTGCCATTGGCAACCACATGGTCAACAGTATATGGGAGGCGCGCACGCTGGGCCGCCGTAAACCAGCACCCGATGCTTCACGGTAAAACCCTTATGTTATGCGACGCAACATTGTTGGTGTCACATAAACACTGCTTCGGTTAAATGTGCTTCGGTTTGTAGCAGTGTGTAGGTGCGAGCTGCGTACTTGTGCCATGTATGTGTCATGTCAAGTTTCAGCGGAGATAAATTGTTCTCATTCTTGTACAGGAGAGAAGTCAAGAAGCTGTAAATGTTCTTCTTTGAATATTCATCATTTTTCTTTGCTTTCTTTTCTTGTTCAGTGAGGAGCGGGAGTCGTGGATCAGGGCCAAATATGAGCAGAAACTGTTTGTGGCGCCGTTGCCCCCTCCCACTCCTGGCGAGGGCCCAGACATCACACTATCTGGCCGTCTTCTGTTGGCAGTGATGGAGCATAATCTCCCCAAGCTGCTGCTCCTTTTGGCTCACTGCACTAAGGAGGACATTAATGCCCCTCTCAGCCTGGCGCTCTCCTGTAGGTCGCTCTTGGCGCTGCGACTGCCCGGCTCTGCCCTGCACGCTGCCTGTCAGCAGGCTGATGTGGTGATGACGCAGCTTCTTGTTTGGGTGCGTTTCCTTCCCTCTCTGCTATAGGAATTAATAAAACCTTAGTATGGATGGTCGGATTCATATCACTAAAGAAGCGCGATGCATGGGAACCGAAATAATTTGTGTGAAATGATTTCAAATTTCTTCTCCGTGTGAAATATCATGTAGAGTTATGCAAAACTGCCAAGATAATAAATGTTACCCTTCAAGAACCTCTAAGTAATTCCTTCAGCAAAAAAAAAAACAAAAGCTTTAAAAGCGATGACTCAGCAGACCATTCAAGGTGATCTGTAAGTGGGAAGAAGGCACTAAAGCTCCCTGAGTCACACCTTGTTGGGATCATTTAAGACAGGCCTGTCTGGTTGAAGTTGCAATTTTATGCTACATGATAAAACTTCCTTAAAGGTATAATATGTATGCTTTTGTCGGTTGGTGTTTGTGATGCCCACGCTCATAAACGTCCCGTACACAGCAAAATAAGAAGAAAAGCGAAAATCCAGGGCAGGGCAGAGTCTCTCATAAGTGATGATTGAGAGGGAGTCTATACATTATTATTTTAGGAAAATGCTGCATATTATACCATTTGAAATGTAGAATATTACACAATCCAACCCACTTATTTATCTTCTTTATTTAATTCACTTTCAGTACGGCTGTGATGTTCGGCACCGGGATGCTCAGGGCCAGACGGCTCTGGTTCTGGCTCGCAGTGCAGGCAGCCAGGAGTGTGTCGACATCTTACTGCAGTATGGATGCCCGAATGAACCGGTCGCCTCCTTCTCCGTCGCCACGACAGTTGGTTTTGCAGCAGCCGCCACACCCAGCTTCCCTGTTGCCATGACGCCGAGCCTGACGGTTGCCACGGCACTCAAGATCTCGCACAAAAGCGGCGGCACCAGCTTGAGTTACAGCACCTCTAGAAGAGCAGTGTCATAAACTAAATGTGCTGCGGTAAAAAGTGTGTGCGTGTGTGTGCGTGTGCGTGTGAGCGTGTCGCTTTGCCCTCATACTGTCCTGGACCTTCACACAGGCCTGCAGGACTGATGAACATGTTGCCAGATGTTGCACTTCCTGAGGTTTTAAAGGGTGTGTGTGTGTATGTCAGGGTTGAAAACACACACTGGCGATAACACAGGCACATTCAGTCTTTTAGACGTAACCAAAACAAAAAGAGAAATTTTCCTGACTACACTTTCTACGTCAGATAAAACAACATGGCGTTACGTCATGATGCCACTGCATTCGGATTCAATAGGAATGTACTGCACTGTATACCAGCTGGTATGATTCATATTTCATCTTGCAGTCAATATTGAACTTAATTCTCCACTCGGTTAAGAATGGGAATTTGCCTTCGGCCTCAAAAAGCTTATCTGAGCATCTAGGGCCCAGAAGTAAAGACCTGCAATAAGTTTACGATTTCATAGACAGATGCTAACGCTAAACACAACCACACTTCTTAACTTTATTGACAACGAATGTCACTTTTAAATTCAGAGTGCATATACTGTGTTATGCTCAACACGGCCGGTCGTTCAGTGCATAAATAATGTTGTGCAAGTGAAAAAAAAAAAACTTTAAAAAAACTTTACTGTGGCTGAAAAGAGAGGCTGCTTTAAAGATAATCAAAATAACTGTATAGAAATGCATTGATAAAAAAATATTATAGTTCTAAAAATTTAAAAGTACTTCATTTTCGAGATTGTTATTGTATGATTTGTACAGTTGGTTCTGTGTATAAAAACTCAAAGGGTTACTTGTAGCTGTTCAGAAATTTCCTGTACAGCGTCTTGGTTTGGTTTTCCTTCAACAACCACCTGATTAACTCTTTGACATCCAAGACTGAGATTTCTATGTTATGTTTGTATCACTGTGTGTGACATGAACACTGTACATGACGTGTGCATTATGACTCCAGCAGCAGCTCATCATCAAGGCCAGTGTAATACTAGACGTGTAAATGCCTTGATTTTGATTGAATGTATACAAAACAGATGGTATGAGTTCATTATCTCAAACACCGATCATGCAGTTTTGGTGGACTGTTTGATTTTTTTATTAACTAATATTATGCCCGCTGTGACTAATAGAAAGTATGGTTTAATAGACTCAAACTCTGCAAAGGTTCTGATCTATAAAACTGGGCCTTTGGATGATTATATTTGTAAGTGGATGAAAATCAACATGAAATAGAGGAATGTTGCCCAATTTAATATGTTTAAAAAAAAAGGCATAAAAAAAACAACCCTCCTGCAGTACTGTATGTATTTTTGTGTTAATCTGAAGACTCAGCTGAGTGTACATGTCTGTGATGTAAGCATCTCTCTCCATTTGTATTTTTTTACTCATGCAATGATTCATAGAGCATTCATTGTCAATACACTAAGGCTACTGCCCAAGCTGTGGTGTTTGGTACAGAGTTGTGTGTGCTTTTCTGTGTCTGGGCTCAAAGCAGACCTTATTTCGAAAAAGGCGAGCCGAGTGGATTTCTTTTTTTCTTTTTTTTTTTTTGTCATTTGTTCAATTTTCATCTGTGTCCAAATTAACAGCAGCTGTTAATGAGGGTGAGGGAGACTTCAGCAGGCAGGAACATCATGCAGTGTAGTTGCTTCACATATGCTGGTGCGCAGAGGGTTCACGTTTCAAACGGCTCATGTTGAGAGCTGATTCTGGACAGGTGGAGCCGGCAGCCAGCGGGCATCACGAAGACTTGACTAGCATGTGAACACCAGATCTTCTGGATAACTCCAGTTCTTGTTAAAGGCTTCTACCGGCTTTCACCTTCTTCTTTCTAGGTCGATGTCGTGGACTCATTTTTATACCATAAGATAGTTTCAGTTTCATGACTTCACGGTGATTAAGTGATTTTTCTGGGCAAACACATATAGAGACAACAGTGACACAATATGGGAATGTTTATACTGTGGATTGGTGAGATTTATACAGTAGATGTCGATGTTCAGGAACTACATTGAAATATCAACACGTATAAGGTAATAAAGCAACAGTTCACCCAAAAAAAAACAACAATAAACCTATTTGATTTTACCTAAAAGGTTATCAATGTTTCCAAGGTGAATTTTGTCAGTGGCATTGGGTTTATAGCACTTAAAGTACCCAAAGGAAAGAACATATGCACAGAAAATAGAAAAGAAATCAGCAGGAATAAGTAATATATCCTGAGAAGAGATGGACCTTTTTGTTTTCTTGAAAACCAGTTGCCATGTGCGCCAGCTGTTCGTGAG
Source organism: Bovichtus variegatus (assembly GCA_943593645.1). NCBI lineage: Eukaryota > Metazoa > Chordata > Actinopteri > Perciformes > Bovichtidae > Bovichtus > Bovichtus variegatus. The sequence continues at coordinate 5,853,558 of CALSCE010010723.1, read as the reverse complement.
TTCAAATTTAGCCTTGGCATAAGTGTTTACTGGAAATGTACACATCGTTTAATTAAAACTGGTTGCACTACACAATCTTTTACGGAGAGATTGGTTGTCACTAAATAGTTACACCCACTAACTGTATGGACTGGGTCGCACCAGCTGTTCGTAAATCCTCCCAAAGTTTGTGCGTAAAGTCCTTCCTAAGTTTTAAGTAACCAGCTAGTTTCAAACTAGTTATTTAAATTAGGTTGCCACAGTTCGAATCCGACCGACGGCCCTTTGATGCATGTCGTCCCCTCTCTCTCCCCTTTCCAGTCTATGTTTATGTACTATACAAAAAAGGCATAGCAAACCAAAACAATTAAAGTTGAAGTTGAAGGACCAATGTGGCCAATGTCGATTTAAAAAAAACGAATAATAGCATTTTGGACTTATCTTAGAGTTACTTAAGTTTGTTTCTACTCATTTCCTCGTCCCTCCTCTGCCTGTTTGTCCACTCAGTTGTTAAAAAGTGAAATCCTCATGATAGTCTCAGAAGGGGACTCAGGAATGTGTGCCAGGAGGACTGGGACAAGGGAGAGGGACTAAATAAGGATAACAATTAATGATTTACCACTGAGACTACATTTCGGAGGAACGCATGTACTGCCATGAATCACAATTTGCTTTACCTCGCATTCACTTGATAAGAGTTACACCGATCTGAACTCTGCGATTCCTTGTGTGTGTGTGTGTGTGTGTGTGTGTGTGTGTGTGTGTACATTATGTTGATAAATTGTTAATATCATTCAAAGGTAAATTAAGAGGTGCAGCATGAGGCTGGATCCAATGCTACACCATTTTGCAAAAGCTCTTTGATCAGTTTACAGCTTAATAATTTGTGTGCTATGGTGCCTTTCAGATGATGCAAGCGTGTGTGTAGCTTCCACTGAAGCATTGCACTGCGATGTGGCACAATAAATACTTAACACTGAGCTGAGAGGAGCGTTGCCCTTCAGCACTACTGGAGCTCTGCAACTAAATGTTTTCAGTGTCAGGCTTTGACATTTTCTGATTATTTTAACCAATTTGTTTACAGATAATAGCAAACGTGCATTTCTTTACTGATAAGGAAAACAAAATGGTGAAACTGTTGTGCAATTGCCAGTCTGGCATGTGTGTTTAATCTTTATGAAAATAGCACACAATCATAATATCATAATTGACAACACACTCAATGATAAACAACATTTCCAATGGATTTACATATTCATGTCACACTTGCTAGATTGTTAAATATCCTTCAATTTTCATTCTAAAACATGTGCCAATTAATGGAAGCTGTGAAGCAATATTTAACAGCTGGTACTTATTTTCATTGTTATGTTGGTGCTTTTCATTTAAAATCTGCATTTGGCAACATTTCGTACAAGATAGCATCAGTTTTGACAGCTTAAATCACACATTGGTGCTGACAAGGAGATGAACATTGTATTGTTCCTAATTTAGACAATGTAGATTTGCACAAATTATTTTTTGCGTCGTCATGTGATGTCCCTGGTAGAAAAGGAGGGAGTCATAAATGAATAATCAAGAGCAAAACATACATCTTTCTCCCGAGCATCAGCAAGTGGGACTTGCAACAAATAATGTGTTGAGAAAATATTTTCTCTCATCATCTCTGCCTTCCCACTGTGTTCGCGGGTGGAGTATTGCCAAAAAGTGAAAACAAAAGAAAACCCATTAACAACAACGAGTTGCCAAGTTTCCCCCGGTCTGCAAATTCCGGTTCTTCATTCAACAGAAAGGCACAGTCCATCTTGCAGTACAGAAAGATATGGAGGGTAAATGCTCAACGAAAAAAAAAACCATGTAAATCATTTAGAAATTCACAGTAGATTTTTTAGTGCTTCTTGATATTGATTAGAGATTACATAAGTATTCCACAGTGAGACTCCTCCTGCATTACATGATGAAGGGAGCCTGGACTGAATCAGAGAACTAGGCAAAGATCTTCGTGATGAACTCGCGGAAACGTTTAGCGTACTGCTCTGGATGAACTGTTGAGATTTCTGCTCCTGCCTGCAAAAACACACACACACACGCACGCACGCACACACACACACACACACACACACACACACACACACACACACACAC
>CALSCE010010723.1:5807531-5851424 GCA_943593645.1 Bovichtus variegatus | reverse complement strand
ACACACACACACACACACACACACACACACACACACACACACACACAGACAGACAGGATAGAGATGTAAAGACAGCATATGCCAACCAATCCCTTATTAGAACGCCGTCTCTCACCCCGTGTTTGACAGCCTTGGCAGCGTGAGCAGCTTTCTTCTTGGTGTCGTACTGTGTCAGCATGTCAATCAGGCCCATAAAATACACCTCCCTCTGGGGTGCGCCTACATGGGAGGGATTCACAGCGTTTGGCGAGTGATATGCACGTTTGGTCTTATCTACTGCGTCCAAGCATGAAATGAGGTTTAGGTGTATTACAACTGCGGGTGTCACGGTATCAGATTTTTACTACATGATCATCAAAATAATTCACGTTAGCGATATTATCGCGATATCTGAGGAAAATTGTAAAGATAAATAATACTATCAGTCAAATTCATCCTTGTTCAACTTTGTTCATTGTGCTTTTGTATCTCTTTTTTTGGCAAATGAATTACCCTCAAAATACAAGTGTAGGGAGGTGGAGAGAGGGTCTGTAACCAAATAAGAGGCGATCGATTATTTATATATATATATAACCCTCTAACATATATTAACATGATATCAATATTTCCCTTTTTAAATGTCACGTTCATCGTCAATACCAGTATATCGCGACACCCCTAACTATGGCACAGGGCTCCTATAACCTACTTAAATCCACCAGAGATATCTCAGTTGTGAGGACTCACCTACAGCGCTCTGAATAGCGTACACATCTACGTAAGGGTCGAACTCGCCGGCACCCATGGGTTTGAAGGAGTTCATGTAGCCACCGATACCCTCAGGTGAGGTGGAGCCTGAAGCGTGAGCCAAGTCGTTTTCCTCCTCCTCTTCTTCTTCATGGGACGACTCCATCTCCACCTCCTCCTCCTCCCTCTCTGCCCGTTCGACATCATGGATGCCCAGCAGCAGGCTGTAGTCCATGATCCTCATACGCACCAGAAACTGCAGTGAGAGGACAATGTACACATACTCAAATTTTATGTCAGAGACAACAACGGCTTTGTGCTTCTTCAAAACGGTTTTCTTACCTCAATATCTCTGTTCAGCTTTTCTACGATCTTCTCCTTCTCCTCGACACTCACATAAACCTTTTGCATGTTATTCCTGAAGTCTACATCTTTATAAGTGGGCAGCTCTTTCACCTGGAAATACAGAGTGAAAGTCATCAACTGTACATTTACATTTAGCCTAGAAATCACAATATTCATGAGCATTTTCCTCATTAAAACACAATCAACCATCCTATTTTCCAGTGACATAAAAGTCAAATAATATTACCCCACTGATTGTTTTCAGAGTCAACACAGTTGGAAAGATCAAAGGGTTTCCACGGCTCTGAAACTCCATCCATTCAACCAGCTATTTTTCAGTCTTTTTTTTATTGAGGTCAAGCCAAACCGAGGGGTTCTGATGGGTTTTTTTTTTTTTTTTTTTTTATTCCACTGCTAAGTGATTTTCCTGTGAAGACATTTCTGAAAATCTAATATTAAATTCACATTTGTCACAAACAATAACAACTAACTACAATGAAGGGAATGCGATTTCACACTCTGCCCTCAGTCGCACATTTCAAACAGTAAATGTCTCTGGTTTGTTGCTGTTAGATGCAGCATGGCGAACTGGGGAAAGAACAGCATGAACATACGCCCACACCTGCAGATGCGCTGGTGGCACAGCTGCAGCCAATTCAAGCTCGTTAAGCTGTCCTCGTTAAGCACACGACAAAGAGTGACAGATTTCATTGAACTTTCATCAATGTATTTACAGTTCTCTCGAAGATCTCACTGCATTTCTTTTCACTCGCCAGGGTCTTAACGTTTCTAATTATTGTTTAGAAAATGAGCATTGATTCTGGTTCAGGGGGGTTGGGAAAGGGGCATTCCGCCAATTTTTACGAGAAAGTCTAGTTTACGCTTCAGGAGAAATGCCAATAGGCCTCTGAAAACACTTGAGTTTGACATTGTCTGAAGGGGAGCTACTTTATGGGAAATGTAGGATTCAGCATTTTTACGGGAGTGCCGTACTACATCACTGCAGTACCCTTTTAAACGTTTTAGACCAGAAAATCATTTTAGTGGTGTAGTAAATACTGAACCTATCTTTCAACATGTTTTCCTTTCACAAGTCAATCCATATACAGGAGCTGTGCCAAACTTTTGACATTCTTCCCATTGCGCAGCTACCCTTGCAGGATCTAATCCATTATCTTTTCATGAGTCCGTGTCAAATTACATCAAAAAGAACAGGTTGATATGAGTATTAAAATACTTTATCTCTTTGCGGCATCTATATCAGCAGACTGTCTCTTAAACTCTCCAAGACAACGCTCATGCTTGCTTGTTATTCTGAACAAATCTGAATGCATCCCTTCAGCAAATTGCCGATAATAAACATAGTTATAGGCAGTAGGCAATAATGAGGGAGGACGCCACGCCCTTGTTAGCAAAATGACCAAAATACATGCTACTTCCTACCATCCTACTGCTTATAGGACAGCATAAAGTCCAGTTTAACAAGCTTGTCATTCAACCTTTATCTTAACTTGATCTCACCTTCTCTTTAAAACTTGCTTCACGAGACACCAGGGACCCCTGAGGAAAGAATAGACCCCCTCAGTCACTAATAGGTAACTGTTGAGACAAAATACATTACCTTACAAAACTGTTATCCTGGCTAATTTGTTGTCAATCACAAGCCCCTTGACAGTCAGTGTCTCTATACATGATACATGAATGGCCATGAATCCAACAGTCAGGTGGCAAAATGGGCTTAAGAAAATAAAAACACCACAGATGTCCCATAAATAATAAGTTGTCCATACTGGTTGCAGTCTCTGAATCCTCATCTAGCTACACGCAGGAATTACCTTGAGGTCATACTTCCTGTGTACGTGCAGTCTGTGGCTGAACATGTTCCTCATAACTAACAGGTAGGTGTCCTCGCCCTCCACTGTGACTCTGTACATGGCCAGGAACTGAGGGAGCAGCGTACTGCCGTGGCAGGTCACGATATGCTAGAAGGGAACAGGAGTGAATAGACAATGAATGATGGATGAAAATAAATAACGCATCAACCCATGGTATGAGGCAATGAAAATGTAAGACAATGGAGGAATGTTTGGACCAAGTGTGTCCACTTTTAGTTTGTTCTTGTGCAAGCACTCAAGTGATGCAATACAAATTCCTGACCAATGGTTTCACACCATTACACAGATCTCCAGGTGGAAGAAACGCACCAAGAAACCATTGGTTTGTGGATTACGGTTTTGAAACATTGAGTTTGGCATTTTGGCCGTCGCCATCTTGTTTTTTTTTGGAACCAGCAGTGACATGAGAGGATGGAGCAAAGTACAACCGAACTGAACAAGACACTCTTAAGGCTACCAAAATGTTACAATTAAGTTTCATGAACTGAAAACAAGCTGTGAAAGGGTTAAAGTTCAAAGACGAAAACACTGTGGTAGCGACCTGTCAATCACAACATATCCCCGGCCTAAAGCATACGCTGCTTTATCGTCTATTTTACCCTTAATGGGACCATAATTTACTAAATGAACATCACGCTGTATTGAAGAAGACGTGAAACTAGCGATTAAGACCATAAACTCGTCAGGGAAATAATTACTGAGCTCATAAATTAAGCGAGAAGTAGAGTCATTTTCTCATAGACTTCTATACAACCGGACTTCTTTTTGCAACCAACGGTCGTTTAGGACGATACTAATGGGGATGATACTAATGCAAATATACAGTATGAGCAAAATTCCAATATTGTGTTTATTTTGCCGACATTGAAAGTCAAATATTATTCTCTGTTTAGTTAAATGTCGTGTGCATTTTTCCCATCAGTCTGCTCTTTATAAATGTAAAAAAAAGAAAGAAGAAACAGTCATGACAATATATAAATATATGCTTTTTATTTAGCAGGCACTCTTATCCAGAGCAAACTGACTACAGGGAGCAACTCTGGGTTAGGTGCCTTGCTCAGGGACTCAATGGTGGCAGCCTGGTGTTGAACTCACAAACTTCTGGTGTTCTATTTGAAAGCTTAACCACTCGACCACCACCTCCATATGCTGTCATAACTGTTTCTTCTGTTTCTAAGCAAATGCTTATATCTCTATAAACTCAAATTGAAATGTAAAAACAAGAGCTCTGGTCATGTATCATTACTTCTAGACTAAAAACCCTCTGTTTGAAATTCAAACAATCGTCCTTTTGCTTTGATGTGGTAAAACCTTCGCCATGGCAACAAGGGTTATCACAAAAAGAGCACATTTTCTCCTGGTATACAAAGGACGCAGGACAAAAGGAGTGGAAAATATGTGACTAATGAAATGTATCCTCAGATTTTACTGGCTGGAGTTACTCACAAACTAGAAAATAGATTAGCAAGGGATAATGTTTTGTTCACTATGAAAGGAAGTATAAACCACAAGTACACACCCTGTGTTTTTCCTACCTGGTGATACTCGGAGAGGATGTTGTGAATTTCCTCTACCTCCTCACTGGAGATTTCTTTTACTATCAAAGTGCGGTCGTTCGACGTCAGCAGCAGCTCCACGCGTTGCCCCTCCTCGTCTTTTAGTGGAGGACTGCGGGCCAGAGACACCTGTTGGCGAGAGAGAGGAAGGCATCTCTGAGCAGTGGCAACATGTGCCATCAACTGAACAATACAGACTAATGGGAAATTGTGTTATCATGCTAGAGCAGAAAAAGCATTATGCACTGATGCACACTATGTTTCAATACATTTGCTGCATTACTCTTGTAGATGTGCAGAAATTAACACTTTCTATGAAGACCATGTCTATAGTGCATTACGAGGGCATTCATAGTGCATTATAATGCGTTTATAATGCTTCATGACTACACTCATAAACACATAAGGGTTTCTGATGCACTATATCAACAGTCATAAAACATTACAGACGTGACTTATAATGAATTATATATATTATATAAGTATGCATTTAAAATATTATACAAGTGATTATTATATAAGCCATGCATTAGACATGCATTAGACTTAATTTACCAAAAACAATGACACTTTATGATAAAGCATGGATTATTATAGATGCATCAATATGTACTTCACTGTATTTAACACATAGAATGATAACTTATGATACTACATGGACTATTAAAGCATACTATGAGTCCTTACTACAGTTGATTGTTGAGGCATGTAAAGGTTAGTATCGGTAGTCATAGTGTATTAAAAGCCCCATCATCTTATAATGATAAGACACTTACAATTCATTATAAGTCACATCTGTATTGTTTCATGACGGTTGATATAGTGCATCAGACAGCATTATGTGTGTTATGAGTGTAATCATGAAGCATTAAAAAATGCATTGTAATTCACTATGAATGCCCTCATAATGAACTATAGAAGTGGTCTTCATAGAAAGTATTATCAGAACATTTATCAGCGCATATTTTGAAGTGCACCTACAGTATGCCTCACATAGTAATTTGTGTGCTAAGCAAATGTGTACTGAGCAGAGCAGATGACGACTCTGTCTGCCACCTGGCACATGCAAATATCACACAAAGAAATGCAAATTTAGAAGGGAGCGGCTCAATAGATGCGGAGAAGTGTCTGTTTTTTTTAAGAAAAGGGAAAAAAACACACTGAAAAACCTTGGATGCTTTGTGTTTGTGAAGGTCTCTGTCTTTCATCTCGTTAAGGAAGGTATTCCCGTTTTTGTCCATGTTGTTTTTTGGCACGATGAAATGTTGATTTGCATTGAGTTTATAGTTGTACCTGGTAATCTTGATCCTCGATTCCAAAGCGCTCTCGCAGGTTTCTGAACACCTGCGGACAGTAGTCTTTGAATTTGAACTGTCCCGGAAGATTCTCTCTGAGGAAGCAAAGAAGTTTTAACACATAAAATAAGAACCCTGCACGTTGATGCTGCAACATTCCTCGCACAGCATCTAATTAGCAACTGTGGCTGACTGGGAGCTACGCAAGGGCTACCAATGCTTCATTAAATAAATATTATAAAAAATGTATTTCCCCATTTCTTAAAGCACACATATGTTATTTCAGTGCAACAACCATGTGATTAAGAGGATCACATGAGCAAAGTGACAGCCCTTGCTATGCTGATATACTCACTCAAAATGAATTAAATCCAAGCAGAGACAGTGACAAATTACAAATCGTGTTTATTTACTTGATACATATACTGTATGTGTGTATTCTATAATGCAATTAAAACAGCCACAACATGCTGCTTTTTTAATTGTCCAAATTGACAATTGCATCATTGCTGACATTAAAACTACTTGACTGAATTCTCATTAGCATTCTGCTGTTTCCGTTTAGTATTTTCCACGTCAAGCAACCTGAAAAACACTTGCGTTAACCTCACCAAGGTAACGGCACTTTATAACTTGAGAAAACATATATTATTGTTCTCCCCACCTCTGTTTATAAGTCTTTACACGGCCTGGATTCCTGGATGGATTAAAGGATTATTGAAAGCCACTCAAGTTTTCTAGACCCCATCCGTATAGAAACTGAACCTTGAGGCAGACACAGTGTATAGCACCGCTCTCATAAATAGTTATTATTTTAAAACAGACTTTGTCTAATACTCTAATACTTTGTCTGACACTCAGCCTCTGTGAGCCCCGCAACATTTTCTGATGAATTCCTCAATTTAGACATTTTCTGTCTTGTTTGTATGAAACAACTGTATTTCAAACACCGGTATACAGTTTCATCCTTTAACATCCCCGTGACAATGTTGCATACTGCACACCATCCTCCAGCTAAATGATGGTTTCTTTCATCTTTTTTGGCCTTCTTGTTATTGTTAGTGGTAATGGCTGTATCCCTGGCAGTGTTAAAGGTATTGTTAGTGCAGAAAAGCATTGTTTGTTCTCTAAAAAAAAAAAAAAAAGGAGGGGGGGGGGGCTGCAATTTCTGATAAGCACAGGCAGGCAAATAAATCACAGGGGACACAACAGAAAAATGTGCAAATCAGAGGGAGCAGGATGAAGGATGGACAGAGTTGGGTGGAGCACAGTACTTGTTGAAGAGGTGGTTGCTGACTTTGATCTTGGTGCTGGCTTTGAAGTCGTCTGGAAGCAGCATGACAGGCACAGGCACATGGCTCAGGTCATTAATCTGCGCATGATCAATGGAGACCCGTCAACGAACATATTCACACACATGTTATGAACTCATAATAGTCTCAGTAAGCAGCCCGCGTACCTACCGAGTGATTGACTCCCCACATCAGCACGCTCAACACGGGGTCACTGGCTCGGAAAACCTTCACTTTCTGCTGCACGAAGTGCTTCTTCTTGGTTTTCCTTTTGGGCGCCAGGGGGTTCAGAGGGTTGGAGGTGGCACCGGGAGAAGACATCGCACCTCCACGCGTATCTCAGTCTGCGAGCAGGGCTTCACTTGCTCTCATCTGTAGTGGCGTCCCGTCTATGTAAAGTAGCCTGAAGTCCGCCCTGTAGGAGTCTCTGCAGCGCAGCAGCAGCAGCAGAGCAACAGCAGAGCAGTAGCAGCAGCAGAACAGTAGCAGAGCAGCAGCAGAGCAGCGTAGCAGCAGCAGAGTAGCAGCAGAGCAGTAGCAGAGCAGCAGTAGCAGCAGAACAACAACAGCAGAACCACAACAGCAGAGCAGCAGCAGCAGAGCAGCAGCAGAACAGCAGCAGCAGAGCAGCAGCAGCAGAACAACAACAGCAGAGCAGCAGCAGAACAGCAGCAGCAGAGCAGCAGAACAACAACAGCAGCAGCAGAGCAGCAGAACAACAACAGCAGAGCAGCAGCAGAGACTTTGGTCGATTTAGTGCAACAACAATAAAAATCAAACACAGACAACTTTGGGACAAAATCAGCATTACGTAATGGAACAATGGGCAGAAATAATCTTTACTCATCTCATGCACGTGATGTGTGACTGGTTTTCAGTGGTGGAAAATAGCCTAAGTAGATTTTCTCAAGTACTCAAGTGCACTTTTTAAGGTCCTTTACCACTTGAGTGTTTCCCTTTATTCTGAAATGTGCTCTTCTGCAGAATTACTTGTAGGCTACTTTTACTTATGTACATTTGAAAAATATATATAATGTAGTATTTCTGGACTATAGTGTTGCTACTTTTACTTAGGTAAAATATTTGAGCACTTCTTTCATCACTGCAGATTTATTGTTATTAGCATGTTATTTATCACTCATAATCATCATCATCACCATCGTCACCATCATCATCATCACCATCATCATCATCATTATCATCATTTTCGTACAACCCCTCACAAGTAGGCTACAACATTACAATTGTCTTGTAATAAATGAATGCTGCTTATATTACGTTGTTTGAAGGATTTATTAAGCACAAAGAGGTGAAAATATCAGTTTTAATCTTTCTGAAACACGCCTCCCCTTTTATTGTTCAAGGGGCACATTTTCTTCATGAACGCCAGTAACAAAATCGTAGTAATAATAATGCCCCCATCTAATTAGGAATTAGAAATTCAGGTTTTTAAAATAATACCTCAGGTGTCTGCTCTAATGGGCAACCACTGATAAATTACTTATTCTAATTACTAGCAATATTAACATAAATAGAATATCATATTCAAAGTAACATAAATAGGATTACATCTAGAGGTTATGTACAACAATTACAGTAATACAATTAGAGTGGTTTCAAAGTTTAAAAAAAATACTGAAAATATATGCATAAATATGATACATTGATACAAATCATATTGGTCCTGATATTGCTTGATGGCTTGAAATATTATTGGAATTAAAAAAACTTGAATATGTGTAGTTTGAACCATGACACTGTGACACTTGTCTGGATAATTTCCCTTGTTAATATAAATTAGATGTGTACATCCACATCTCATATAACCAGAATATGAAAGTAATGTGAAATCAATACAGTCTTATTATGTTCAGTAGAGGGCGCAAGGAGACAAAAGTTACACCTGATTTGGAAACAGCTTTTCATTGGTGGAGAGCTGTTTCCGGCTGGTTGAGAATGAAATGTGAGACTTTGTTGAGAGCCTTTAGACTCTGTGTGGTGTTCCTTCATTTTTTATCTCGCATCGGTAATGAAGCTTCAGCCTCCTCTGCTTCATTCCACGCTTTACGCACTTGAACAATTTAGGCCGCCCTTCTGTTTAGTGTTTGAGGAGACGGGCAGGCCCTTCTGATCCACACACCAGCACTTGCCACGCCGCTTACCTCGAGATGACCAACACTGCACAAACAGAACAAAACAAACAGATGGTTTTTGCAGCTGGAAATACAACCACACGTCTACAGGAAAGTCGTGTTAATATGCTTCCTAGAATTCCTCTCATTCGCAAACTCACCTGCTTCTTTCTGAAGAAACCGTGCTTGTCACAGTTGGGCATGTAGATGTCATGATGCGACTTGAATAAGTGGGCATCAAGACCTTTGATGAGTGTGGTTAGCAGTTTACGACATGGAGGCTGTAGGAAGAGTTCGGCAGATACACGTGAGTGCCTGATTGACAGTCATTTATGTCTCTGTATTCTTAAGGTTATGCGATAAAAAGGATTTTGTTACCTCATCTGGATCTTCAGTAGTTGCCGGGTCTAGGATCAGACACAGACAAAAGTATTTAGCATTTGATCCCTTGTTACTGTGTGAATACCTAAATCAAACAACATTCATTTCATTTTATCATAAAGTTCTTTTTTTAACTCCTCAAAAACGAATGTACTTCACTCTCAGTTAACTAATAAAACCCATCTTGAAAAGTGTGTGGTTCTACTGTGGCGAGTGAGCCATAAAAACATTTTTCATGCACCCCACTGTTGATGTTTCACTGAATCTCCGGCTTTTATGTAACAGCTTGTTCCGGACTGTCAGTCGGAACTCATTGTGTAAAAACAGGTGTGTTTCTCCGTTCAAATTTCCTCTCGACTTTTACAAACTTCAAGATCACATTACAGGAATATTGATTGAGCGGTCGCTTCCTGATTAAATGTGGAATGTAAGGACGTCACCCATGTCGGAAACTGACAAATAAATCAGAAAATAGTGAGCGTTGGTGTTGAAAATCCACACGCCGTGAACCTCACCCACTGGAAGTCTGAATCTCGTCTTACCTACAGTACGGGGATTTTCAGTCGGGCTGATGCCACTGGCATTACTGCAGACTCCCCTGCCTTCCAGCAGGGCACGGAGGGGCCTCAGCTCATCCTCTGAAGGTGCACAACGCAGACCTTGGGCGCAGCTCAGAGTGTAGACCCCACATGGTTCTCCAACGGCCGGAGCGGTGGCATTTAAATCTACAGCCGGCTGACTCTGTGTTGACTTTGATTTACAGGTGGGACATCCTCTGGATGGTGTGGTCAGCGGCATTGGGCTTGACAGAGCCGGCTGCAGGAGGAGCAGCACCAGGATGTTTAAATACAGAATCATCTCTCACTGAAAGTTGTCCACTAATAAATGGTAACAGTCCAGTGTCCTACAACTGACTTGCTGATTGGGGACTTCAGATCCCTCTTTTGCTCTAAAGTGGATAGTAATTCCCTCAAGCCCAGACAAAGTGATAATGAGGCTGTCAGACAGCACTGGCAGCAGCTTTTAAAGAGTCGAAAGCAGTGGGGAAAGGTATGGGAGGGTACGTGATGGAGAATATTAGTTTTCCCTCTCATTTCCACACAGCTGAGCACACCCCGTTCCCCTTGTCTCTGACACACACACTCACTCACGCATGCTCATACCATTTGTTGTCTGTCATCTTGCAGGATAGTAATGTGTTTCTATGCCGAAATAAATCACAAGGGATTGCTGTGTATGCTACTCCATTGCTCTGCCTTTTCCCCACTGAGAGGGTCATTTATTTACAGAGGTGCCGCTTTTCAAGTTATCATCCAATCACGGCTCTGCAGGTGAGAAATTCACCATTTAAGTTTTAAAAATCACTGCTTTTTTTTATCATAAAATCTGTCTGTATTTGTTACCAAGAGTAGTTGTAGTTGAAATTACCTCAAGGGAAAGTACAAAATAAAATGTAGTAAAAAGTAAATTCATTAGCATTTATTAGGGTCCGAGCACTGACAACGTCAGGGTCGAAGGACCTTATTGAAACTGTAGGAATTATTATTATTTTCCCAAATTAATCGCTTTTTTGAGGGTCTAAAGGTGCCACCAAATTCAAACATGGTGCACATGGGCGTGGCAGAATGGCTCAACAGCGCCACCTAGAACGCAGCCGTGCGTTTCACCTACATGTATGACATTTGGTAGTTATATGTAACAGGTGGCGACGTACAAAAAAGTATTTTGGAGATATATCGTAAACCCAACAGGAAGACAGCCATTTTTTTTTTACTTTAACGACCTCCTCATGGAACACCCTTGCCGTGGCCTTGCGGCCATTTTGAGCACTTTTCCATAAAACAGGAAGTTGTTGGAACTTGAGCATACATTCTCCAAACTGCTCCAAATGTCTTATGCTGGATAAGAGTCACGGTCTGTAGACATGAGTGTAAGGACATCTACATTTCAATATTGACTCACAGTCATAGTGCCACCTACTGGCAACAGGAAGTCAGCCGTATGTGACAAACATCATCCTATTTACATGAATATGACATTGTGTGGTTTAAACATGATATGGAGCAACATACTGTTTGTTAAGCGTGTGTTCTCTAGCGCCACATAGTGGACACAGGAAGTGCTGTAAGATTCGCTGTATGTCATTTCCAGCGCAGCACACACAATGGTCACGCAATGCGTCCCACCAGTAACCCCGACTCACAAGGACGTGCGAGGACTCGTTCATCGCTGCTTGCCGCTTTAATTCAAGTGATTCTAGACTGTATTTACTGTCATTTAAGAGTAGTTGTAATTTACTTTGAATTGATGCTACTTTTTGTTGTTGTGCTTTTTGTATATATTTATCTGATTATAGATTTTACATACAAAACATATAAGGAGATGATTCAATTTAATGGAAACCTAGCTCCACCTCAACCAAGTACAGCATTGAATATTATTTATACAGATTATATTATTTATTATTTGCAACGGTTCTGTGCAGTACATGATTATTGTGAGCCGACAACATAATACTCTGACCATGATTTCAAATGCAAATAAATTCAGTACAAAAGTTTAATTAGAATATATTAACTTACTGGCCTCATAAAATACTTTGAAATGATACAAGTACTGTAAAAACCATACCCAATTACAATAAGAGGAGTAAAAGTATTTAGTTACTTCCACCCTTTTCATCTTTGTTATTGACATTGTTTTGACTTTTCTTTTAATAGCAACCACTAAACAAACACTTCGTTCCCAGAGCGTGTTGACAGAGTTTGTAACTGCAGGGCTAAAGATTCATAGGAAATGGCCAACACTGAGAGGCTAAAGGAGTGCCACTCAAGGTTGGATGACTAAGACATTAATAGCCACGAGCAAAAAGTCCCACCCTGCAAATTCCACCGTCTGTGAGTCACAAACAGATTAAATAAGACACGATCTCAAAACTTGACTTAAATATCACTTAAGTAGAGGTTAGACTACTTGATCTGAAAACATATTAACACTGTGAAACAACTGATTTCTTTTCTATTTATCCCTTAATATGTTTGGATGTATTAGGGCTCGGTGGGTGATACTGAATTCATAGGATTGTTTCATCAATGTGATAAGTTATCTTGATTTTTTGATGAAAAAAAAAAGGCCCATCTTTTTTTTTTTTTATGTATCTTATGTAACAGTTTCTTAATTCATTTTGTAGAAAACTGTACTTTACTATAGCAAATTTAATGATTTTGATCAATATCACAACATAACCTACCTATTGCATCACTTACACAAGGACTTTTGGTAAAGTACCAAACAATCCCTGTCTTTCACATTAACTCACTCACTTTTCACTACTTGGTATGGATTTCCTTTCCCCTGCTCAGGCTCTATGTTTTATTGTGTTGCAGTGGCAGTGATGTTGCATTTTTGTTTTCTGTTTTAATTTGAACCCTGGCTGCAAAACACATTTCCCCTAGTGGGACAACACAAGATAATCTTGAATCCTTCTGTTCTTTGTGGTTCTCACATATTTTTACCACAGAGAAAATGTGTTTAAAGTAAACTTCAATGGAATATCTGTATTGGAAAACGAGGTTGCGCTTCGACAATGGGATTCTCAGTGGAGTGCTAAACCCCAAATCCAATAATACTCCTGAATACTCCAAAAAGAAAAAGAAAAAGAAGAACATCCCAGATTTCCAAGTCAACGATGACAAAATACTCACATTTCACTTATTTATTTGGCTCACATCACAATAGAAATATATGTACACTTTACATATTCACCAGTGTTTGCAGTAGCTATACACATTCAGTTCAGTAACAAGTGAAATGTGAGTATTTTGTCCTCCTTGACTTGGAGCCTTAGCTATTATGTGATTCTTGCCTTTCCAAAAGTAAAACCATACATCATTAAATATGACTGTAAAAACTGTAAAGAATATAGACATACAGGTCCGAGGTTGTTAAACTTTACATTATTATTTTTGGAAACTACTTGTCTTGGACAAAACATTGCGGTGACAATTACTCTTTTCTTGCAAGGTATTTCTTTTTTATGTTTTGTCGTAAGTCGAGATATGTTATACGTGTACTCCTCATGTAAAACACGAACTGTAAAACCCTTTAAAAGACTACATAAACACGCGGCAGTGCACAGGTTAAGGACTACACACTGTATTTATCCTGTGCTGTGATTGGTTGAGAGGGCGGGACTTCCGACGGCGCAGGTTGGACATAAAGTGACAGACTTCACCTCCTTAAAATTGGAAGAAAAACCGAAGGACGACGCGTTACAAGTTTTAAAACAGTAAGGAACCAACATGAGACAAATATGCTTTGAATAGTTTGTGTATAACCTGAGATATAGTCATGTTTAGAGTACATTATTAGCCATAATGTCGTTACGCTGAAAGCAGCTAGCCGGCCAACCGAGTCCTGCCTGTAGTTTGGGAAATACGATGCTGCGTTTAGGGTAGGCTCGGAAAAGGAAACACCAGAGAAGTTAACACGTTACAAATAATATGAGGCGATAACTCGCATATTTGTTTATTTTATCAAAACACATAACTAGTTATATCCTCAGCTATTTTATTCAGTTGTATTTGGACTGGTAACTTGGTTGATCACCTATTTGGAAAACAATAAACCCATAATTTCCAGGAACAGACAACATTTTCAGGCAACGAAACTATTTTACCCCTTACGTCAGTCTGTAATACTACGCGTACTGTAATGATCCACCACTGAGCCGGCGAAAACAAAGACACATCCACACACGAAAACACTTGTATTAAAATACTGAATTATGAACTTGAAAGGACCAACACATTATAATAGTTTAAATGAGCTAATAGATTAATTGAATAATTTATAGACAGAAAACTAATCTGCAAATACTAATATAGAATATTAATAACTGATTATTTTCAGGTTTTAAGTTTCTAAAGGCCATTTTCATTATTTTCAGATATGTTATGGACTAAACGGTTATTAATTAAGGAAATAATTTGCAGATTGATAAAAAACAAACTATTATTAATCGTTACTTACAGTCAGACATTGAGTTTTAATGTTTGCAGTATATCAGTTAGAGAAAGAAAAACTGAGTCAGTGTGTCTCTTATACACAGGCATTAACACATGAGCCAGTCTATACTTTATTTATTTCTTTTTTTGGCATTTTCACCTTCAGAGGACAGTTTAGAAATGGGGGAGAGAGAGGGGGGAGAGAGGGGGGGGGGTGACTTGCATCAGAGGTTCCAAGGCTGGAATCGAACCGGAGACACTGCAGTTATATGGCATGCGCTCTAACCACCCGGCTACCAAGGTACTCTGAGCCAGTCTATACTTGAGTCAGTTAGAGTTCACATGGGGTGGAAGACACCCAAGGGAGACACCATCATAGGGCTATTACAAATAAGGGACTCACGTTCGTGCCTGTTGGCAGTGTAAAATCTCTGTCCCGGCCTTTGCTTGTCTCTGGAATGTGGGATTAAAGTTAAATGGAAAAACAAACACATCAACTCCTCGCAGGGAGGGTTCGGCCCGAGGACCAACCTTGTCAGGCAACCGTGGTAATCATGTTGTGGTCAAAGAGGTTGATAAAAACCTGTGCTGTTTTATTTAATTTTTTTATAAGGTATCCCTTATTCCCAACATGATAGACTGAACAAACACTGGAGATTAGTTTGAATATTTCAGTCAAAAGAATCCCTGGGCAAAAATGATCATCTTTAGATGTATATCTAATGTTTAGAGCTGCAAAGATGAATTGATTAGTTGTCCACTATTTAATTAATCACCAACTATTTTGATAATTGATTAATCTGTCCGTGTAATTTAAAAAAGAAAAAGTAAAAATTCTGTGATTCCAGCTTCTTAAATGTGAATATTTTCTGGTTTCTTTATTCTTACTTACTTACTTACTTACTTACTTACTTCTATTATAGTAAACTGAATAGCTTTGAGTTGTGGACAAATAAAGACATTTGAGGAGGTCATCTTGGAAAACAGTGATCGACTTTTTTCACCATTTTCTGACATTTTATAGACCAAACAACTAATCGATTAATCGAGAAAATAATTAACAGATTGATCGACAGTAAAGTAAATTGTTAGTTGCAGCCCTGCTAATGTAAGTTGGCCAGTTTTTGTAACAACACTCTCTAAAGCAGTAATAAATCTTTTACATTTTTTTCCCTGTATCCCAGTTTGTAATGATTTTCGGACATGGACGACATAAACCTTCATTATCGCTTTCTGAACTGGAGGAGGCGAATTCGAGAAATTCGTGAAGTGCGAGCGGTGCGATACCGGGAGAGGCTTAAAAAGATGCTGAGAGACGGAGACATACTCAGGTAACAGTGATGAGCAACGCCTCTATGGGTGTTTGAACTGGAGACACAGGTTTGTTTTGTTGTTTAGTTCCTCATTTAATGCCAGAGCGCTTCCTTTTGCTTGCTGAACCAGCATCCCACTTTGCTTGCATTTGGCAGAAGTGATGATTATAGTTATATTTAGCTTTTTTCTTTTTGTGTCTTTTCGTAGGTATCATGGGAATTCAGATGAAGTTGGCTGTTTTGTGGCGGCCAGGCCATTGTCGCGAAGAAATCGCTATTTTGAAGTAAGAGTCGATAACTTCCTTTCAATCCATGACTATTAATACGACACAGCAGCGACAATTAAAATAAAAAATCACTGGGAAATGATACAGCCACACGTGTCATTTAGTGATTTGATTCCACATGTAAATCTGACTGATAAACAATCGTTCTTTACTTTTAGTCCTCACTAGTCTCAGTGTGATTGAACTCTACCCTGACATTGGTTTTTCCACCACCTGGGGTTTCAGCTCAGATACATTTCAGACAAAAATAAAGTTGTATTATTTGGTGAAAACATTCTGCAGTATATTTGAAACAGTCAGCAGTGCGCCGCATCTTGTTTCATTTCCTGTGAGTAGAAAGTGTTAAAGTACATTCACATTTTGTACACAGACTGTCAACAGTGTGCTGTGAAGATTAGTATTTATTGTTACCTTTATAGCATTAGTGGTCAGTGTTGCACAGTCCTTGTCTTGTGTTGATGACAGGAGACTTGGCAGGACATTGTGACTGCTTGTCTTCATCTTGCTGAGCCTTACTGGGAAAAAAAAAATCACAACACTTCCCGGGAACAGCACTTTTTATAAGAACCAAAGATTCTTCATCTTGGAAATAAATTTGTCGAATCGCTTGGCAGCTCTTTCTCCATTGTGTGCTGGGACTGGGAGGACGGTGATTACTGGAGCTAATGCTGATTGTTCAAGTCCTGTCTGCCAGAACCCTTTACATCAGCGTCAGAAGCAGTGTCAGCAATTGAGTCTCGGCCCCAGAGCAGCAAATGGAAACAGATTCACCTCCGCATGCTGTACACTTCTTCTTCAACAACTTTGATGTTGACACAGTGTTCAATCAACTTACCAAGTTCAATTAGGGTCAAGAAAATATGTCTTCACGTCTTTTAAATCGCATCATAATGTAATGTAAGAAGAGACGACAACATATTTTTGGATCAGAGGAGAAACGGAGCAGGGAGAGTCTTCAAGAAATTCAGTAAATGCCATCACTGCGGTCGCACAACGTCCCTGCAGTTTTTCTGCAAAGGAAAAATCCACCCTATTAACATTGATTCACTTCATACAAAAGGTGTTTTAAGCCCCGCCCCGCTTAGTTACAGTTGCTATGCCTGTCGAGCCTTCCACCTTCGCATGGAACACATGTTGTTTACAATGAGAGCGAACGCAGATTTTAAACTTGAACTTCTCCGTAATTAAAAAAAGGAAGAGTCCTTGAATTCAGACAGAGGCAGACAGAACATCACATCTCTAGACGGCAACCATCAATTTGAAGGGCTGCAATTACAGCTTTGTGCAGATTTTTATCCGCTGTAGCTAGCTAGCTAATTAGGATAATGTTAGCTCCATGAGTTGTTTGAAAACGTCTGACTTTTAAACTCATGTTTGCAGCTGATACGTTCCAAAAGGAGAAATATGTATTTGATGGATACATGCACGATATTGTGCTAAAATGCCAGCAACAAGTCTGAGTTGCTGCTCGGGGGGCTAACATGTACAATACTGTGCTGTTGACATCAGATGAGTCAGATTCTTTATTTGTAAACAGCCTCAGCGAGCAGCCAGTAAAACCCAGTCAGAACTGTGCTAACACTGCATTCACAGCTGTTTCATACAAATATAAAAGTTTCAAGTTTTAGTGCTTTTGACTTGAGGGGTGTTCTGGGATTTGTTATCTCGGGCCAAACAAATCTGTTGCACAAAGTTAAATAAGTCGCAGCTCATTTACAAATCATGTGCTGGTTTGTTTATTTCATGGTTCTTGGTAGTCTAGACACTGTAGTGCACAAACATCCCAGGACAGTGACTGTTTCACAGACTAAACCTTGTTCAAACTTGCCTAACACACAAACACACATCCTGCCGTGTAGTGAAACCGTAACTAACCCTCTCAACCTTTATACTTGCGTGTTTTCATCCCTGTGACTCACTTTGTGAGAGTCACGTAGGAGGAGGAAGCAATTTTGCGTAAATGGGTATATAAGCTTCTAAATGATAGTAAATAGGGTGCTGATTGCACATCAGACGGTAGATTTTAGGGTTCATCTGCATGTTATATGCTGACAGAGAAAGGGGACGTATTACATCTCACTCTCTGGAGGCCGATGTTGAGGTCATGGGAAAGAACTTAAAAGTTTCCTCTGCTCCTTGCCCTGGATTTGCAAGCAGCGCTCCGATTGCAGTGTGTCCATGTACGGCTCCCCAGGGATGATGTCATATGGCCAGTATTTAGTTATGATAACAATGGTCAAGGCCAGCTCTTTACTTCAGTGTTTTCACTTTGAACCAACATGCAGTTTTGTACAAAGCGATACTATATAGTTTCAGGTTGATTTGGAAATTTCACGAAGTGAAAAGAGAAGTGGTGCCAGCTCAAAAGCAAAATGTCTTGGCATGTAAAAAGCCTGAAGGAGCAGAAACGGAAAGCTTTTCTGGCAAATAAACCCGCAGCACTCAAGTGGGCATTTTGAAACTTTTATGTAGCCTTGAATGATTTTCCTACCATAAAATATGAAAGTAGTGTTTAGTGTTTGCTTTATAAACAGGATTACTTTGCTTGCTTAAAATTAATTTGTGAACATACCTTACAAGTACTTTGCATGTTATTTGATTTATTTAAGTGGCTGAATCACCAATGTATGACAACAGCCACCAAAATAATATAAAATTAATTCTTATTTAAAAACAAAACAAAACAAATAAAACCATCTACGTCCTCCCCCTCCCGCTCCCCTTATAAAATATAAAAGCCTCCCACACACGATGTGTAATGAGTAGTTCATGACTTGTCGCTCTGGATGTTAAAACAGTTTCTCTTGAATTCAAGGTTGACTTCCTGAGATGTGTCAGAGCAAGAATAAAATGACTCCTCACATTATTTAGAAGAAACTACATTCTGATGCTCACGTCTCTGAATATCAGGTTGTTTGCACAATGACACCTTTCCGATTTGAAATGAGGGAAATTTGGTGAGATCCCTGTTTTAAGAAATCACAAAGATAATTTGGAGTTCCCAAAAAAAAAAAAAAAAAAGAATACAAATAATCATAAGAATTGAAAGGGATTTTCAACTGCACTGATACTAATGTGATAATTCAACCTGTGGTGCAGGTGACCATCATCGACACAGGAGTGAGGGGAATGATCGCTGTTGGTTTGGTGCCGCAGCTCTACAAGCTGGACCATCAGCCGGGCTGGCTCCCGCACTCTGTGGCTTTTCATGCTGATGATGGCAAGTATGTGACAATGATTCTTTTTACATATATAGGAGGACTTTATATATAGGACGGTATATAAAGAACATATTATGGACATTTATAGGACATTATATGATTGCCGTTTTATATATATATATATATATATATATATAGGACATTATATTATGGACATTATTATTGATTTTTAATCACTAATAAAAAATTATGTACAGGCTGTTTATATATCACTGTTTTTGCTTAATTTCTTTACCTAAAGAATCATGCAAGCACTTTTCTTTCTTTTTTTCTTCTTTCTTTCTTCTGATATAGGCAAATGTTAATTCTTTTGCTCAGACTGCACAAAAGTTAACTTATTAAAACTTTTTTTTCACGGTGGTGTGTTCTTTTGTACTATGACAGTTTTTTCTTAAAATTACATAAAGACATCGCAGTATATCACCTTGCTTACAGTATCGTAATATATTAAACATTAACCCCTTTTATCATGATGCCTATCAGATCTCTAGATTCTTGCCAATACACAACCCTCACACTATATATAGGACATTTTCCGTATATAGGACATCATATATACTGTAGACGGAACACATTCTTAATGACACAGTATGTGGAGATGCAGCAGAATAGTTTACTTATGACACAACATAGTGTTATACATCACAAGCTCACACAACACTTGTGCTCATGTTCTTAAGGAATAGGTTCACAATTATTTCCTGTCTGTCCTAAAACAGTAGCCAGGTACCCGTATGAACATCAAACAGGTTTTGCTGACTGTAATCATTCCTCCTGTCCATACCAGCCATCAAGAGATCCCTTCTTTATTCTTTTTATTCTTTACAGAGACTCACTTAGAGGGAGATGATGCAAATGAGCTGTGCGATTATGAACCATTTCCCCTTCATTTTCTGTTACTGGAAGCATTTTTCTTTTTTTTTCTGGTGTTTTTCCGTGAACATATGCAAAATCGGAAAAATGACGAGACTTAATGATTTGCCATTCAACCTCCCCTACTTATCTTTCCACAGGCTGTATAATGGCAACACCGTAGGACAGCAGTTTGGTCCAAAATGCTGCAGAGGTGACAGAATCGGCTGCGGAGTATCTCTGGACTCTGAAGATGGACAGCTGACTGTGTTTTTCACCAAGAACGGCAAAGAAGTAAGTGCGCCTTTACAGTCATATTGTTTGACCTTAGACAGAATGTATTCAACTATTACAAATGTATTCATGAATGTGTTCAGAGTTCCCACCTACCTTTTTTCTTCTAAACAATACTGTCTGTGAATGTGTGCCTAGGTCGGCAGTGTGGAAATCCCAGAATCTCCTGAGGCTTTTTACCCCGCCGTGGGAATGCACTCCTTGGGGGAAGAAGTGCTTCTGGACCTGAACGCTGAATGGGGGACGGAGGAGGATGATGGACAGATGATTGTCGATAGTCATGAAGAGGACTGGGGCCGTCTCCATGACGTCAAGGTGACCGGCACGGTAAGTCCGGTGGCTGAGAGATGGATGAAAGAAAAATATATATTAACAAATTGACATCACTTTTTTTTCACCAATTCTACTGTGAGCAGGTCTGCCCGTCAGGGACATTAAATGTAGCATGAACATGTGACCGGTTGTCTCCCTTATAAAGGTTCATGCTCTCTAATGATCGGTTGGAGGATGAAGCAGAAGGAGAATCTGTGTGTACCAGATTATTGGTCTGGAATACATCACTAAGCTTTCATTAAGGTTGGCTGCTGACTGGTGTTTGAAGCTTGACTCCTTAACCACATTTCAAAGGCTGTAAATGTGTCACTCAATCACTCCTGTACCTCATTCAGTTTTTACACATTAGTTCCCACTAAGTCCTGGTCGTACTTTAACAAAATATATGTTTGAAATCAATTTAATTTGCATCAGCATTTAAACTTTTAACAAGAAATATGCAGATATATTTAAGTTTCCCAAACTCTTAAAGGAGTACTCCACCAATGTTCACCTCCCATGGAGCATGTTTTTTCTTCTTTTTGTGTAAAGCATTTTGAGGATCCAGAGAGAGCCGCGTGAAGTCTCATAAAGTACCTCCAGTTGGGGATGAAGACGTAGAAGTTTGAAAATGGAAAATATCTAAAGGTGTGGAGTTCAAAAGAAATCAGATCTCACCATCTCTGCTGGAGGCTGGATGAGCTGCTACTAGCATAACACACCTGAATCTCCAGCCTGTCAGCAGTAAGAGTTGCATTGTGGGTAATGTCGGGGCCAGGTTCTGACAAGGAAGAAGATTGAATAGAAAATAAATTATTGTTTTGATTCTGCTGCATCGATTCAGATTGTTTTTAATATGCCCATTGTGAGTCTGACGATATCAAATCGATGGAGTGCTCTTTTAGAACCGTAACCTCATCAGCGTATACTCCTGACACACACTGACTTACCAAGTCTGCCTCTGTCTTCTCAGATGGCTTTTAATACAATTGTTGGTAGTGAATAAATGCAACAGAAATTGATCAAAAAGTCAAATACAAAATGTGCCAACAAACACAGTGAGCCTCTATGTGGAACTGGTGGATCGGTGTGAAATCCAAAATAAAATCCGTATCGAGGATCAATAAGGCAAAGTGCAAACGTTCAGATTACAAATCCTAACCTAAATCTCAGATAGTCGATGCAGAAATTTAGATGTAAATATTAACTTTTTGCCAAATACATGATAAAAAAGAGACTAATATTTTCTCTAAAGTAAATAGTCTCCCCCCCCTCCCTCTCTGGCTCTCTGTTTGGGACTCCACCCCTCCCTGTGACGGCCGGGCTGCAGTGTTTGTGTCTGACTCAGGCGTTGTTACGCACAAACCCTGAATAGAAAGGGGATGGGAGGGGATCACAGCTAAATGGCCCTCAGGCGGTACCTGTACCGCACATTTAATTATCCTTTATTTCTACAAATGTGGCCCTGTCCTGTATGAATGCAGGGCCCATAAAACACTGGCTGATCTCCCTGCAACTCATCAATTACACATTTACACGTTTTAACACTACATGAAAGCTGTCGGGACACAAAAAACATAACATGTTATTAGCAAAGCAAGAGTGGTGATTTTATGTGGCATTTCAAGGGTCCTGAGGGATAGTGCTGTAAGCTTTGATATTTTTATTGTTATATGTATACATTTTTGGATTACAGGTTTATGCTTTCCCATTATTAGGCAATCCTCCTCTCTGGGTTTCTTCGTCTTCTTGCATGTGCACTGGAGCGGCTGTTTACCTCTTGTGTTGTGTTTACATACTGCAGGAGAGGGATCAGAAGGAGGTAGACGAGAAAACACAAGTTCTTTGAAATGGAATCAGCCTGAAAATGCAGATTGACGAGACTTGGAGTATATTGTATTTATTCAACCTCTTACCATTACACCCCCTTTTTGTTGTCGGGGTAGGGGTGGGGGACATGGGATGTTCAGGGATAGATAAAAAGTCAACAGTCTATGCCGCAGAGAAGTGGTGTACATCATCAGAAAGCCGGGACGATGCAGCTCAGCACTGAGTTGTTCTAGTCATAAATAAAAATCAAAAGAATTGCCATTCCCATGCTACATTATGTCTCACTAATTGTTGCACCAATTCTTTGGGCGGATACCATTTGTTACACAGATTTGGTGCTACATTTTAAAATATTTGGCCACTCGAGAATTGATAAAAATGTTGTTGTTTTTTTTAACTCTTTAACACTTAAATACCAAATTAAGACACCTTAAGAAACACCATAGAAAAATCCACGCTGTTATTTGGTATCAGAAACTTTTGTTATCTGGAGATTTCTGTACGAATTGCATTTTTCAGATATTGGATGGCGAGCTGTGCTGGAAACTGCTCAGAAACCACCTTATTGTTAACATACCTAGTGCAGCCATACATCCTCTGAATGCCCTCAGTCCTTAGTGTGTGGTTGTAAAGTGTGATGAGGGTGTCATTACCCTCGCGGTCACAACAGCTAATTTGATATGATCTACTATGGGGACTAACATCATTAAACATGAATACAATTGGGCTCATTGAATCACAAAAGTCCAGCTTTCTGGTCACAATCAATTCATGCAATTCCAGGACTGTTCAGGGAGCCAAGGATGCAGAAACCATTTATTTATTTTTTGAAATGGCCGAAAATGACACATTTCACTGCATGCTAAAAAGTAGCTATTAAAGCCTATGAAAGACAGTTATGTGGCCGATTTTAAAGAGGTTCAACTATGTGTATGATTTTAAGATTCAAGCAAGTCAATTACTGTCCAATTATTATTATTAGAGGTGCTGAAGTGACATTGATCAAACATTCCAAACACAATTTTTTGACAACTCAGGCAACCTGCCGTTTGTTAATGAAAGAATTAAACGTTGCTAATTGGCAAACCATGTTAGTAGTGAGATGTTGGGCCTCGACACTCATGTATGCATCACGTATGACGGTCTCTTCATCTTCAGACGGTTGTCTTGTGCTCCCATGTGTTCATCTACTGCTCTGATGACATTTGGGAAGGTCACTGTGGAAATGGACTCGAGCTCTTCTGGCGTCGATGTTGTCCTCCGCTGCCTGTAGTAAACGGTTATGTTATCTTCTTTTCTTTTACTACCCACAATGTTTGGTGCAGGGATGACGAATGCAAATCCTGCCCCATTTTATTTTTTTTTTTCAGGAAACAAAGAATTGCATGACGCTGCGACCTAGTTTTTCACCTCATCATCTAACATCCCTAATAGGATAATGTGTGAATAAAACATGTTCTTTCATCTTGTTCAACTCCTGCCTCTGTCGTCCTGAGAGGACGGCAGCAGTGCAAAACCAGACATGCTAACACTAGCAGTGAAATGCAGTGCAGAGTCTGGGCTAAACCCAGGAGTCATTCTAATAATGCTGTTGACATGCCTAAATATACAGTAGGTTTAACAACCTGCTTGACTAAAGCTGCTAGAAAGCGTTTCCATTTATTTATCGGAAGGATAATAAGTCTCGAATGATTGCGAGGTTTAGAGCTAAAAGATTGTTGTTGTTTTTTTTAATGAAGTTACATCGAATCGCAAACACAGTACATTTCTGTTTTTAGAAAAAAAGCTAAAGTAGTGCATAATGCATTATGGAGGCTAGTGGAACAGAAGCTACCTCGGAAATGGGACCGGACTTCGGCTCTCTTTATGGAACAGACACAATAATAACAGTAACTAAGGACATAAGGGCCATAAAGTGAGCTAACTGACTCAGCAATCTCAGTTATATAGCCCTATCTACTTAAGTTAGCTAACATTAGCCACCAAATGCTTCTGGTCATACCAGATGAGGCTGTAGAACCAAAGCCACTGAGTGTACTGGATTGAGCAAGGGTGTGTTTTATTGCTTGTGAATTCAACGTTTCATTTATAAGACTAAAATTGTCCTGAATACACAACATTGACATTTAAAAAAAAATCATTTTACAACGTTCATGTGGCTAACGCATAGTGTATGCAATAACTACAGCGTTGGCAAGAAAGTGTCTATTTACACATTCAGCAGCGCATGAACATTAGGATTTATTTGCATTTATTATACCCCATAAATGCAAATCCAACATTCACTCTTCTTTGAGCTCCTTTACTTGCTGGATGCTCCCCTGTGTTCACCAACTAGCTCGTAGCTAACTTTGTCTGCTGTTTGGTGCTGAGCAGGTATGTGTCTGTGTTATTTCCACAGCTGCTGGAGTACGTAGGTAAAGGGAAGAGCATCGTGGACGTGGGCTTGGCTCAGGCCCGTCGGCCTCTCAACACACGCTTCCACTACTATGAGCTGGAGATCACAGATGCTGGAGAGAAGTGTTACATCGCCCTGGGGCTGGCACGTAGGGTAAGAGCCTCCTCATTTTTGTCATCACCATTGTGATCACACATGTCGTTATCATTGACACACCGTGTTACTTACTGCACACACTCTCTGCTGTTGTCTGTCGGTGAAGAAACCCCCCCCCCCTCCTCTCTCTCACCTCGTCATCGCTCCCCCTCACATGCCCCACTGCTCTCACTGTTTCCAGTCTGAGTGATGGATGACCGAAAGAGGAAAAGCTAACAACAGAATAAATATTGTCTCATTTTACCCCCACATCTGGTTTTCCGTAGAAAGCAGGTTGTTCCATTTACATGCTAATCTACCATGTCATCTACAACACTGCAGTCAAGTTCGTGAAAGGTTAGTTATGAGATGCAAAGAGAGCATCTGAGTTTTTTGTCTCGAGTTCTTTCGGTTCCTGCTTTGTTTAACTTCCTCTTTCCTCACAGTCGGCCAGCACACACAACGCGGGCTGAATAGAAGAGAATTCAACGTATGCTGGAGCTCCTCAGGCCAAGCAATTAAAGGTTTATATCCTAATTAGTTCGGTGGTATTAAATCACAAATGATGACAGTAAATAAGTTGGGTCTGAGAGAAGACTTGTCGAATGTTTGCACATTAGATATGCAATCGGCTGCCTTTGGCCTCGCATGAAATTCTCATGAACTCGCGCGCACATCCTGTTTGGTGTAAATAAAACAGCGTAGTGGTGGCTGAGGATGCCGTCATCGCGGCATTTAAGATATGAAATGAAGTGTGGCTGGGATAGCGCTGCTCTCCGATGCGATTCCCAGTTTGTGGACGCCAATTGATTTGAGCGTCAGTCTTGCTGATCACACTGCTGTTGTGCCAGCTGCGATGGCGCTTCGCAGCCTGGGAGGTGGTGGATCACTGCGGCACTCGACATGAAGCTGCCCCTGACTCCTAGCTGTTGGTTACTGTGTGGGCACGTCGCGCCCTCGGGTCACACATCGGAGAAGTGGAGAATGGAGCTCTGTCATTTCCCTGATTGTTTTGCAGGAATTGTTTTTCTCGATGTGTTGCGGTTTTGGTGGAGCGTGATACATCCATCAAACGTTCATGCCTGAGGTTTCCTTCCATGCCCCGTCATCTCCTGCAAGACGCACCAGTCTGCTGATTAACAGTGACTAGTTGCTCAATGGTTGCTTATATTGGATG
This sequence comes from Bovichtus variegatus, assembly GCA_943593645.1. Lineage (NCBI taxonomy): Eukaryota > Metazoa > Chordata > Actinopteri > Perciformes > Bovichtidae > Bovichtus > Bovichtus variegatus. The sequence goes on along the minus strand of CALSCE010010723.1, from coordinate 5,824,977 downwards.
AAGAAGCAATTGTTTATGGTGCATTCCTTTTCTCTTTTGTTGCTCCGGGGGAAAGTCTTATTGTCTCTGTCTTCTATGCACCGTGTGTCTTTTAATTCTGTGGTTTTCCTTCAGTCTTATCAGTCTCATGCTTTATCTGCCTATCACACCTGTTGCTGTGCTCATCATCACATCAGCGCTCTACTTGCAGAGGCTTATATGGTTACTTAGACTTTACACTTGACTGTAAATCTCATCTGTTTTATTACAGAAAATCCAATACAAGAATCCCTCGCTACATAGCAAGTTGCCGTAGTCAAGAGATGATTTAGATGATTTAGTTCAAAGGCAGCTTTGCAGAAATTACTCTTTAGGATTTCCAAAGCTAGATACAAAATGTGCGTAGCTCTATTTGAAGAAGCAAATACTTCAAATAAGGAGAAGATTAGGTTGTGGGTCTTACTTGGAAATGATATTCTCCATCTCCGCTTTCTGGCAAATTGGGAATAAACTAGGAGAGGGTGCAGAATTCTTAACTAATGCTCCGGATCCTCCAGAGACCCTGCTAACATTTGGTATGGATTTTGCAGCGTAAACGCAGACAAACAGTTGTTGATGTATTTATTTATTTATTTTTTAAAGATACCTGTGGCCTCTGCACAAATTCCAGTTACAAATCACTCTAGTAACCAAGTAACTGTGTTATTTTAATGATTAATAATATAACCCATAGATGATGTCATTTTTCTTTCAGATTGTTCAAATCTCTATTTATGTGCAACCCCAAATTGAATTAGGGGAAACCTCTTAAGATAATGCGCAGAATAACTTTTACTCGTCTTCGTGGGATTGATCATACACAGTATAATGACATTGTGTGAGATGACCTGTCCAACCTGTCAATCAAAGCACTGACATTTCTGGATGCCAAAGACATTGTTTAGACTATCTGATGTGCTGATCCATTATAAGATGTCACTTTCTCCTCTGTCTCACAGGACTACCCCAAAAACAGACATCCAGGTTGGAGCAGAGGCTCTATAGCCTATCACGCAGGTGAGTGTTGATCGTGATGGAGCATGATGGCCCGTCGATGTGTTTTCTCTGCATTCGAATGAAATCCATATTACACGACCGCTGCCACTCTGGGCCGTGTCAGGGTCTTTCCAATGCACACATTTATTGTTTCGGCAGCAGTCACATTCGTAATGGCACCAAATTTTCGCACACGTTTCTGCCAGTAGAAGAAAGCACAGATTTGTTAGTATTTTATTATTTATTTGTAGCCGTGCTAGTAATAATTGAATATTTAAAAGGTTATTAATGATTTCTATATAGCTTTTTTTTTTTCTTTTTTTTTTTTTTGAAAATAGTTCCCAATAATCTTGCATGTATGATTGTTCCAACTTAATATTTATCTTTTTCCCTGTGTCTCTGTGGGTTTCTCTGGTTGCTCTGGTTTCATCCCACAGCAGGTCAGGTGAACTGGAAACTTTAAATTGCCTGTAGGAGTGGATGGGAATTAGTTTTTTCTATAGTCGTCTGAGCAGGACCAGTGGTTCAGAATATGAGTCGATGGATGAAAGCTGCAGTTAGCGGTGGCAGATGTTGTCTTGTGTCTTGAGTGTATCACACTCTCTCATGCATGTGACACAAAGCACTAATCAACGCCTTCCGTTGTTCTTTGTAGACGATGGAAAGTTGTTCCAGGGCAGCGGGGTCGGGGGCGCGTTTGGTCCGCGCTGCTTTGAAGGGGACGTTATGGGCTGCGGGATCATGTTTCCACGCGACTACAGCCTTGACGGTGGAGGTGAACATCTTTGTATATTGTTTCCAAAGCACTGAGCCTCATCGTGTACAATCTCTCACCTTGCTATTCCGGTGTCTGGGTTCTTTCAGATGACGTAGATGATTGGGACGTCGATGTGATTCCAAAACCCAGTGAAGTTCAGAATGATTTGTATGCAAGCAATGAAGACGAGGAGGACGAGGGAGAAGATTCGGAGGGGAGGAAAGTCGCGGTGAGATGATGTCAACATTTAAGGAACATTAAAACCAGGGACTCTTAAAACCTTCCAATATTCATATTATCTCCTTGCTGCCTCCTTGTGTTTGAACAGGTGTTCTTCACCAGAAATGGAAAGGTGGTGGGCCGGAGGGAAGTGGCCTTACCTGCTGGAGGCTTGTACCCCACTATTGGCATGATGAGCACTGGGGAGAAGGTCAAAGTGGACCTGCACCCCCTCAGTGGCTGAGTAGAGTGGAGGAAAACTGAGTGGGGAAGTCAGAGCACGGACAAATAATTGAGCTCTGGTACATTTTTGGAGATCAGATAATATGTAATACCTCCACGTCAGAAGGCTCCAAGATGTTACTTGAAGAGTCACTCCAGTGTAGAAGGTGACTGTGGCTCATGCTGTACAAATGATCAAAATAATGTATGTTAATATTACATGCGTGCCTCAAAGAAGTGCTTTATAATTAAATGTTTTTACAGAAAATCGTTAAACCAGAGGTTTGTATAGGCGAAACACTATTTTTGACAATTTCATAAAATGCCAAAAAGAAAAAAAAAAAAAAAAAAAAAAGGGTCTCACTAGAATAATGAATGTAAAGATCCAATCAGACCCCAGCAAACAAGCGGACCCTCTTATCACCAGTAGATATGTAGCACCACTTCCACAGCCACATTAGCTGCTGGACTTCCTATCGATGGTGTGTTACTGACACTCAGTGGTGAGAGTGATAAATGAAAAATGATGCTCAGAAAGTCTTCCAAACGAAAAAGAAAATTGCACTGAATGAACAGTGACTTTACTCTAAATCAGCTGCTTTACGAGTGTGGTTCAGTACAAGTGCTTGTTCTGACATGGACTCATACGGCAGGCTTTGTGCAAGCCACATGCATTAGGAATTATGGGATAATTAAATATGAGAACAATTTGTTGAAGTCAAACCATTTAATTGTTACGTTGGGGTACGCCATTTTAAAAGCTAAATTCCAAATTAAGGTTGGTTTTGATCATGATTCGCCGTTTTTTTTTTTTTTTTTATATATATATATATGATTTTAAGTGTAGACAATGTACTGTCAATAAAAATATGTGCAGGTCATAATCACTCCAAAGTCGTTGGTAGAAACATTTGTGTCTAAAAGATGCGACATTGAACCAAAATCATGTCTGAAGAAGAACCTCAAACGTTAAGTTATGAAAGTAATGCCAAACTCAGTGGAGCCTTTTTTGATACACTTGAAGCTCATCATGAGGTTTTATGGATGAAATGAACTCCCAATGTCTCAAAATGGAAAAACGTGAAGCGCAACTCTGTTGAGTAGTAAACCCTGTGAGGAATAATTAAGGACGAAACATGGTATAGTAGTTCAACATTTAAATACCGTACAAAAGATCTGAATGTTGAAAATGAAGCCATACTGTAACTAACATTTGCTCTCAGGTATATTTGAAAATCAAAATTAAATACCGTGTCTTTTCTATGGTTATTTCTGTGATTTTGCTGTATGTTGAAGTCAGCCATTGATCGCCACAAACCTGTAATGCATTTACATTTTTATGTTTCTTTTTTGTTTGGTTCCTAATGAATCTTACCTTTTTGACATTGAGGACTCTTAAAGAAGAACACTTTGACTCCACCCCCTTTCACAGAAATTGTAAAAAAAAAAAATTTTAAAAGGTAAAAAATGTTCTGCATGTGAATAAAATATAACCATAGGATGATGATTGTAACTGCAAGTTTGAGAGGATTCTATTGTTTTGATAAAAAGAAAATCTGATATAAGAGATTCTAAAAGCAGGCTTTACCACCAGCCTGCTTTTAAACATTAGACCTAATGAGCAAAGTGCCTGTGTGACCTTTATTGAATAATCCATGGAAGTGTTGGAAATATCCCATTATTGGATCCATGTTGGACTCCCAACATTTTCTGGGATGTTCATTTGAGTAAGGAACTGTTGCATCCATGAAGTGTCCCCCTGGTCAGCATAACACTTTAAAGACTGGTGTTCATGTGATGCTCAAATGCTGCTAATTGTGTGCCGAGGAAACACGTCGCACATCGTCGTATCAGCCTGTACTGTAGACAGGGTGTACTCGTGTTTTGGTTTTTCACTTTTAACTGTCATCGTCCAGTTTTGTGTTCTAGCTAATGATGGTCTTCTGCTGCTGTTGGCCGTCTCTCCACGTGCTTTTAATATTTAGCCCTGTAATGAATCATGAATGAAGTTCAACATCAGCCTCTCGCAATCCAGCCCTTGTGTACATCCTGTCATGTATGTTTTTACTTCATCTTGACTTTTCTCTTGTCCCCTCCGTCATTTTTCACTTAAAGCAATCGGGTAAACATGCCAAAAATCATTTAAAAAAAAAATAAAGAAAGAATATTTACACCCTGCTTTCAGTCTTCTCTGTTGCATCAAGTTAAATATGAATCACATTTACTGCTCTCTGCTGACTTTAAATGCTAATGAGATCATCTTAATGTTTTATAAAGTGCAGGCTTGATATTTCAATCCCTAAATTATGCATGTGTAATGATATTCTTCCCACAATTGTACAAGAGTAATATTACGAGACAGATTCTTGCCTTTTTTTTTTTAAGGGTTAAACCTTTGATATTATATAGCAGGTGCTCACAGTATTTTAAAAGAAGTGATCTTACAAAGCTGTTCAGGGGAGCATATGTGTAGCTATATTTAAACTTACTGATGTTAGACATTTATTTGTCAATATCTTAGATGTCTTGAAACTATCAAAATGTAAGTCCTTTCAGCAGTGGTTCCTAAAGCTCAACTATAAAGCACTGCATAATATACACAGGGCTAAAAATAGTGACGCCTTTAGAAGAGCACGAATATTGGAAAATCTAAAACGTATCTATTCAACCACCTTTTCTAAAAGGAGAGAGAGAAAGAACAGTTAAGAGTGAGATTTTTCTTTGGCTTAATTATTATAATGTCTGTCTCTTCTCAAATGGATGACACGCCGAACATACTATATACTATATAGATACTATAGCCTGCAAGAGAAGAAATCTGAGTGGATTAGAAACAGTGTTCTCCTGTGAAAAAGTGCACTCATCAGGAAGCTGGTAGTTCTGTGGTTATTATAGTAAATGTGAAGTCAAGTAGAAGGAAAAGTCCTTGACTGCAAAATCTGGATGTTCTTATCGATATACTTTTATTGTGTTTCAACAATAAAATAAAAAAAAAAAAAGTCCAGACTGTAATGCCCAATGTGTCATCATACAAATCATGAAAAAATATTCTGCAGGGCAAACATATGTTCCACGGCACATTTCAAAAATACAAAGTGTTTTACAAACCATATGTAAAGTGGATCACATTTCAAAATGTTAAACACAATTCCAGAAGGCCCAAGGAGATTATTCATAGGCTGTTAGACTAAAAGGATAGCCGTCAGTAGAAACATTGATTAATCATATTTTCTCCTTTTATTGTGCTAATGGTGATTAGAACAGTCCAGGAGCAGATTTGGTCCCGGGCCAGAACAGAGAGCCCCCTGCAGGATGTTGTTATTAAGGTTTACTGATGGTATATTCAGGTGCTGAGAGAAGGTAAATCAATCGACTGCATATCGTCTGCTCTACAGTATTTCAACATTTGCAAGTTATTTTAATAGCATTAAGTCATTCGGTTTCTTTTTTAGTTTTGCCAAAATCTAATCTCGAGCATTCTCATTTGGCTTCTGCTTTGTTTCTTTCTTCATTTTACTATTTAAATTAGGACGATATGTAAAACTATAGACTACAAAAGGCCCAGACATTTACTCTCCAAAAACATCTTTGTGTGCGCTTCTTGGTATAAAGATATTTAGGTCTTTTCTGCATCCTAGGAAGGGAAAAAATACACATAATGATTGTTTTTCTGGATGCAGAAGGGTAATGCCCGTCATTAAAAAGCACTTAAAGTGCTGCATAAAGTATAATGTTTTTTGGTCACACCACCTGCAAATAATACGCCACTGATGGTGCATATAATTATAAAGAGATGATTCAATTTAATAGAGGCCCGGAGTGCTTTGGTAGTCGAGTGGTTACAGCGCAAGCCATACAACTGCAATGTCCCCGTCCCCCATTTCTACACTGCCTCCTGTCAAACACAGGCAAAAAATGAAATAAAAATAAAAACTTATATAGAGATGAATAGAGGCCCACCTTCCAGTATAAATCAGGAGTCCGATAAAAGCTGCATTAGATATTTTACAGTATATAATTAAAATGTAAAAAAAACAAATGTTGTACTTTAACAATTAAAGGCAGTTTTTTTTTGTTTTTTTTCCAATACAAAAGCACATACACACACCTGTTTACACATTGTTTGCATCTCTCCTAGAACATAATAAAATCTGGCAAAGCTACATTTGTGATCGCCCTATAAACTGAGAAAACAAAACTGGCAAAGTGTTATATGGTGGAAGGACGTGACAATAAGGGTGCAAGATGGTCCTATGAGTCAGAGTCCTCCTCGTCGTCATAGTAGCGGTTCCTCTTGATTATATCCTCTGCACTCAGCTCCTCTGCATCGCTTCCTTCTTTGTCCTCCTCCCAGAAGCCGACATCCTGGGAGGCTCGGTTCTGCTTTGGCTCTAAAGGCGGAGAGGGGGACGGTGAGATATCCGGGGAGATGCTTCGAAGAGAGCTTTCTTCTTCCTCCATCTTGTCTACTGCAGCTGCTGTTCCTCTCTGCACTCGTCCGTCTCTTTCTTCCAGTTGCTCAGTCTCCACATCCTCCTCTGAGATGGCTTCACTTGCATTGGTCTTCTCTTTCTTTTCCTGCCGTTTCACCTGCTGAAGCTCTGGCTTATTTTCCTCGGGTTGTTCTTCAGCGGAGCGTTTTTCCTCGAATGATGCTCTCCAGTCCAGCAGGGATTTGAGAGGGCGACGAGGCTCCCTGGGTTCCAGGCTGGTTGCGGGTGTGGGTTTAGCTGCGATTGTAAAAGGCCGAATGCGCTCCTTTAGAGAAGAGCTCCTCCTCAGGCTCTTCAGTTCAGCCCGCTCTGAGCTCTGGAAGGATGATGAAACCTCGTCCCCTGGGGGCCACTTGGCTCTCCAGGGTCGGCCTGAAGAAACTCCCTCTTCGACTGGACTAAGAGCTTCTGTCCCGGCGGGGCCCTCACCAGCCGGGGGAGGCCAGGCGATCCTCAGCCTGCGTTTCTCAGCTGGCTTCTCTGTAGACTCGGGCTTCTCGTCAGACCTGGCACGTGTCTGCACACGGGTCTCCAGTCTAGCAGTCAGGTCTGTAACCTTAACCTGTGGGGATGTTTCCTCCGTTGGGGTCACCGGTTTGTCTGGGACGCTCTCAGCTGGACGCGTCATGGCTGCTGGTGCGTCTTCTTCCTTTGGAGTCACCGCTTGGTCACTTTCGTCTCCATCAGCTCGAGGCTCCCAAAGCTCCTTGTGAGGCCGATGGCCAAAGCCCTCATCGTAGTTGCCTTTAGCTTTAAACAGCTGGCTGAAATGGGGCTTGCAGTAGACGTTGCCATGCAGAGAGGCGTAGTTCCCAAGACTAGAAATAGAAAGTAGCAAAGATATTATTTTGAAAATGTCCCTTTTTGCGGTTCGCGAAAAGTCAGCCAATGAGGAGGCATTTCGAGATCAAAATCAAATCAAAACACAGACTGAAAATGTCAGGAACCATGCGACAGTGCAAGACAAACCTGAGCTTTGTGCTGCAGTGAACACAGCGCAAGCAACTTTTGTGGTAGACATGCTGCAGAGCCACCAGCCTCTCCAGCGGGTACACCGTCTTCAGACAAGCGACGCACGTCTCCCTCACCGGCGGGCTGAACTTCTAAAACACACAATGATAGTAAGATATATCCATAAATCAACCAGGGTTGAAATTGGACATTTCCTTCGGTGATTCATGGATGTCTCGTGCCTTTTGTGATGACTGACTCACCCGAGATGCTTTGGGTTGCTCGCTGCTGTCCCCTGAAACAGACAAAACAGTGTTGTACCTCAGAAGCCAGCTGAAAAGGGCAAATCAAACAAAACTGTACCTCATGCTGCGTGACAACGTTATTTGGGTGTATTAATATTGTAGTTAATGTTCCAATTCATATTTTATATTACAGGTAATATTGTACCAAGAACATTAACGTGGGAACGTGTCCTTGTAGTATCCACTGAGACTCACCATTGCACTCAGGTGCAGGCATGCGTTTCTGAATTACTGGTGCAGGTGTTTTTGGAGCAGGCACCTCTGTGGCCAGACCCTGGAGGAAACACAAAGGGAAAGAAACACTCATGTCAACTGGCTGCTACATAACAAACTGCTGTGTATCGTTCATATTTCTAGTGTAGGTAGGAAGGAAGGAAAACAAACAATGTACATAAAGTAACATTAGTGGGTAGATCTGCAGAGAAAGACGCACATCACCAATACACAATGTTGCCTTCATTACTACCATATGTAAACTTTACTTTTGGCTTGTTAGCAAATACGATCGGAGTTCAGTCGCCTTAAAAACTGGTGCATGAGAATTTAGTCATTTCAGACCATTTTTAATAATCTGAACTGTATTAATTTTTTTTTTTATGTGGGGGCAAACTGGTAATCTGGGAAACACTGTGATGATCATTTAGTTTGTGCATGATTAAATCGTTTTAAATTAAAAAATTTTTAGATCACTTCTCTATTTATTTACTTTTTAGCAACAATTATGGATTATTAGGAAATGTCTTCATTCTCATTAAATTTAGAAAAGACATATTTCTTAATATACAATACAATAAATGTTATTTTTTCCAAAAATCAAAGTTTTTAATTGATGTGTGAAAACAGTCAAAACTGGTGAACTCACAGAGCGAGCGGTGCCCTGTTTAGAAACAGCCGCCTGGTACTTGGCCATCTTGTCCCTCATGGATGTGGACTCCAACACTCTGTCAAGCACAGACGGACCTAACGCAGAAGAGATAATCACATTAATATTCTGCATTAAACTCGCATGAAAAAACTGTTGCTGCATTTCACTAAAACTTCAATTTAAAAGCACTGTTCATGATCCAGTTATGGCACATACTAGTTAGAAACACGACTGCTTGTAACTCAGTAGTTTTAGGATTTAAAATGAGCGGTTAGGAGATGACAACTCATTTAATTCTGTGTATTGCATCATCCCCACTGATATGTATAGAACCTCAGTTAATTAGTCAAAGGGCTGTGTGTATTTATGTGTGCGTCTGTCTTTACTGCCATGTTGGTCCATGTCCTCTGATGAAGTGCTTCGTAAAGTTGTCCTGCCACCCTGTATGAGTAAAAGTGAAAGAAAAGAAAAAAAGATTATTGGAACCAGAGGTCCAGTTTACAAAACTGAAAAACTTGAGCACCTCTCCTAGCTTTTCTCTAGTCCTCGGTGTAAAACAGATAAGAGGATATGAAGTGCTTGTGTTCTCATAAAAGTATAGCTAAACTTCCAGATTTCCTAATTCATTTTAAATATCATCTGTTTTTTTTATGCTCGCAGTAGTGCCCACAGGGGAGCGCGAGCCTAAAGTGACATCATCACGTATTTTGCGTAAAAAGCGAAGGCCCCTCGAGCTGTCGCAGCACCAGGCTTCACGCGCATATGGAGCTTTTCAGACATGACTTTTCACTAATTAACATGTCTCAGGATTTAAAAAAGACAGCCAATTTGTATTTAAAGGCTTTAGAAACAGGAGGTCTTAAAAATCTACATTTGAGTAAATATTTTGCCAGCAGATTCAAATTGTTTACAGAATCTACAACCTTCGTTTCATTATAATACACTTGTTGTTCAAAATACTTTCGAGTTAGTTTCTTTACAGTAAGGCCATGAATAAATGATATGAGATTCTTCCTCAGCATTAAGGACTTGTACGTTTGCTCTACGCTGGTTTGCCGGTAACACTTGTTGACTTCTTTATTCTTCACAGAATATTATTTGTACACCCCTCGGAGAATACTGCAACGGAAAACGCGTTGTGCATGAAAGCCTTTGTACGTGCTTGTAGCTCACGCGCCATCTGTGGAGGGCCGCCCCGCGGTGCTTCGTGCGAGTACAAACAGTCAGATATGCAGCTTCAGGGACACGTACTACACATAAATCATTCTACCTTAACTGATCACTTGAAGGCCTCTGATGCAGTGCCATACGAAGGTCTTTGGAACATACTTCCCAAAAAAACAAATTACAGGCTCCATCTGAGCAACACCGCACTAAAGACAAACCAGCTCTAGTACGGGAGTCACCAGTAAATACCATCGGCCAGTTTGACCTCTGTCTCCAGCAGAAGAAAAGTGCCAGGTATCTGCATGGACAGCCACCAACGTGCCTTTGACCCGCAGTCCAAAGAAGCGAAAAAGATTCCACTTTACTAAAGGAATGAGCTTTGTGTGCCCACGTGTCACCAACAATAATGAGTAAACCAGACAGTTTCTCTCAGCAGTTATCCTGTACACGCAGGAGCACGCACACAAATTAGTAGAAAGGAGTTTTGGCCAATTAAAATAGCCCATTCCTTAAGGGGGCTTCACTGGGACTGGAGTCCTGTTGTGCCACCATCTTCCTCAGCCACATAAATCCAAACACCAACATTATAAAAGACTCTCAGCTTCAGTGAGACGAGGGCATGGAGGCATGAAGCTACAGTACTTGTGTTCACTGAATAAGAAGACATTCAACCTTTTCGTCCAGCATTGACAGAGTGAGTGTTACAACACCCTGTAAATGTTCACCCAGAACTTTTACACTTCTTCTTTCCTATTAGTGACTGGCATTAGTCATACTGCCAAGCATTTTTTTTTTTTTTTTTAAGACTACAACTTCCACAGCTGGAGACATCCTCGCGAAAGCGACAGAGTGCAGGTTAAGTGAAATGTAAAAGAAACGAGGGTTGTGTTCCTTTTCACTTGATCATTTACATTAATTCATGCAGTGGTGTGACGACTGCTGCACAGTCACAGGACCGCACAATATGACACAAAAAACTGGAAAACCAAAACCTAAAACTTCTGTTGGAAATCCAGTGTAAACACAGTGGCTAATGAAAAGTGAGATAAAGCCAGCTGCTCCTCAAAGGTGATCCTCTGAAGAAAGAAACAGCCCTTCAGGTCAGGAATGTTCCCACATTCCTCTGTTATGGAAGGTGAAGAGTGGAGGGCTTGTTGTTTTGGGCTGAGAGGGAGAGAGACACCGAGGGAGAGTGAAAGGGAGAGACATAAAATGGGTGGGTGGGGGGGGAGATGGGCCAAAATCCAGGTGGAACAAGACTACTTCATAAAAGACAGGGAACAGAGAACACTGGGAAGAATGCATCTGAGAGTATGACAATCTTAAAGACATAACTATGCTTAGCACGGAGTATTTAAGGTCAAGAAAAGGAGCTTGGCTTCAACTGGATGTAAAAGTCCATTATGGTCAGTAACAGCTGACTTCTCATCCCTCTAATACTAATAACTAATAACATAGTCCCATATAATGCCTGAGAAACAAGGCAAATACATACACAGCTGTCAAAGCTGGCAAGACGAAGAGACTAGGCGCCTCATTCACGAAGCATTAATGCATACAAATATGATCTCAATTAATTAACGAACAAATGCACAAACTGGCAACATTGTTGCCAGTTTTGTAGGTACTTAAATAATGTCATTATTAAAGTGTTGAGGGGGTGTTCTAGTGCTTGTTGAAGTGTCTCAAAGGTATCAGAAGAAGAGACTACCAGAGCAGGACATGATCTGATCAGTCTGTAACTACCTTGCTCATGGCGTCCTCTCCCCTCTCAAACTTCATCTTCAGGTTGTTCAGTTGCACCCTGGGTTTTTCATAAGAGGAACAGGGGCTGGTTGGAACGTGCTCTTCAAGCTTTTCAGGTCTTTCACGGTGTGTCAGCTCACCCCTGTCCATCCCTGTTTGCTCGGCACCTTTGGATGCTTCTGGAGCTGCTGCGGGCTGCCGGACACGACTGGGTGCAAGTTGGTCCCTCTGAGCGGGTGGCAGGTCGGGGCTCTTCAATGGAGGACAGTGCTCAGTGATGGAAGCAGGCCTGGCCAGAGCAGGAGGCCTGGAGCGAGAGCTGGACTGGCTCGGAGGTTGGACGGAGGAAGGCTTGCTCTGTGCCTGCTCCCAGCGCTTCTTCAGAGCACTCAGGTTGCCTGACCGCATGGAGGGTGACACACTCTCAGCAGACTGTGAGGAAGACGAGAAGAGATTTAAAAAAAAAAAAAGTGAAAGTTATTCACAAACACAATTAAAAGCAAATGTATAGTCTTGTCTTATTCTGTGTCCACCCTGAATTATAAAAAGTGTTTGCATTTGGCCAACAGTACTAAACATACAGCTGGATGGAGGAAGGGAAATGCCAGAATATGAGCTTGGCTTCACTGACAGATTAGGTGAACAGCTGTTCAAAGTTGGTCCAGGAAGTAGATGTTTTGCTTAGGCAGCTGAAGGGAACGATTGGCTCAAGACAGCAGGGTTGAGCATGCGGGCAGATTTCTTACGCTGCATTCCTTTCCACGCGACAACTTCATCTTTCCCAAAAAGAAACACTGAGCAGGGCTCTGTTCCCCACTCATGACAATAAAACAATGTTGTGCAGCGAACAGCACAACAGGAGGCCCACTACTGCTGTGTGACCGCCGGGAACTTCCTTAATTAGAAAAGAGGAATGACACGTTGAAGAAAGAGGATGTGGACATGTGAATAAATCACTCTCATATAAAGTAAGCTAATAAACTAATAAATCGCAAAAAAAAAAAATTGTGAGCTTCTGTAGGCAAGTCTCCCAGCTGAGGTCAGGTCAGTAGGAAACATTTAAACACTATTATATTATGAAAACCACAATTCCTCAAACAACAAACTTTAAATGAATGTTCAACTTCATTTAAAGATGATTAGAGATGACAAACAAACACAAATATTCACCAAAAGACGGAACTACCGTAGCGTATTAGTACATCAAGCTACATCTGGTAGATCTACAAATAAGTTATAGGAACATGCACAAACACAGACGAAAAAAGAGAGAAGGGAAAGAAGAAAGAGTAAGAACATAAGAATAAAGAACTGAACAAAAAAGGGACAAAAAGTGAGGAAGAAGAAGAAAAAACTGACGCACAATTACTGTCTTTGTGAGGCAAGTCCAGGGTGAGCGAGGAGAACTGGACAGTGGCAAGATTGTTCCAGTCAACAAAAAGACAAAAAAAAAAAAAAAAAACTCTGAGAATGTGTTGGAGTACAAACGAGGTGTAACCACAACTTGACAGCAATGAAAGTGAGAGTCCTTCGGTCGGTCCTTCTTTACAGGTCAGTGTGCTGAGAGAGAGCTCTCCCAGATGTTAGCAGCTAGACTGAATCTGCTGGTAAAAGCTAGTCCAGCCCCTTTAACACCAGGAAAGTGAATGAGAGAGTCAGAATACCCAGGAAGCCAGAGCAGGAAATGATACATTCAGGGAAAAGTTAACTCTTTGTTTGCTGTGTCGGCTTTGACATGTTTCCACTTGCAAATTGTTTCTGAAGATAATTGCACTAAATGTGTCTAAACAGCACTTGCTTTCACAGACAAAAAAGACACAAAATATGAAAAACACACCAAGATGGAGGAAAAAAAATACCGGGACAGTAAAAGAACAAAATACATTTTCTTTTTTTAAAAAGATTATTTTCTGCTATTTTTGCCTGCATTTGACAGAGGACAGTGTAGAAAAGGGAGACACACAAAGAGGGGTATGACTTGCAACAAAAGGTCCCAGTGCTGGAATCAAACCCCGGACGTTGCGGTTATATGGCATGTGCTGTAACCACTCGGCTTACAAGGCGCTCCATGACAGAGGTTTATACAGATTTTTAAACACTACTCAGAAAGTAAAAACTCTACAAGAGCATGTTGGCATAGCTTCCCTGCCGCCTGCTATTTATGTTGATTATATTGCCTGCACTTGGTGTCTTATTGTTCTGTTGTTTTATCTTGTGGTGTGTTTAGTGCTATTCCAGATGATCACAATGGAAATAAGCCAGGGTTGTATATGTCTTTTTTTTTCATCATCAAATAAAATTAATAAATTCTTATCTGATTTATTCTTCTCAGCATCTTTTAAGTTATATTCTTTAAATGCTGCATGTAAGTAAGTAACGCAGGAAAGCTCATCTCACATATAGTACACATGTTCCCACTGGAGTAAAAAAACAAAGCCTTCTTGTCATTGTCATTTCCATCCAGATCATTAAACAAAGAATCCAGAAGCTAATAAATAAAATGAAAGCAGATAGCTCACACTATACACACTGGTACACAGTGGTCATATTTCCTACAGTATATTCATTCAACATTACCTTATATTTCCTCATGGTATTAGTTGATGATCAGTGATCAGTTAATCTCCATCCTGCTTTGTTTATGAGTCTTTTACACTGACAAAGCACCTAATGTACAGTTGGAGCCACAAAGATTTAAAGGGGATTACGCTGAAGTAGGATTATAGGTTTGATAGCCTGCCCATCCCAACAAGTGGCCAATGAGAGGTCGGGCGAGACAGTGTGTTGGCATGGTGAGTGTGTGTGTGTGTGTGTGTTCAATAATTAGTTAACACCACCAGCAGCTACTGAGCAAATGAAGCGGAACATGCCGCATACACACACTTCATTTAATCCTGTACTTTGCTAGAAGAGGCTTATCAAACTGCTGTAAACAAGATGAATCATAGATTTAGATTTTCATGTGCCAAACCTCCTCTTACGTTTGTCTTTCTTGCATCAACAGCTGTAGACCGCGATTTCATAAACCAAAAGAAATGTCTCCACACTGAAATAAAAATGTCTCCAGCATCCTTTACAGAATATACTCACTGCTTTTTTCTTCTCGACAGTGGACACCTCTGCAGCTCTCTGGTACCTGAGAGAGACAGAAACAACACTGACCTCTGGTGACTCAAAACAAAAACATGGACTTTTCTCTGAATTGTGGCACTTCGTCTTTCAAGAACCCTGCGAGGCGTTCAAGAACTGTACACTGTGAAAATTGTTAGATATTAGTTTGTTAGACTTTTACTTTTTTGGGGGGGGATAACAAGATTGTTTGATTAATTGAGAAGTATTCTTTATGCATTTTAAAACAAGCACCGAGTAATACAAAATATTAAATCATAGAAGTAAAAGACGTAATGTTGTTAACACATCCTCAGCTTAGTCAAAAGCGTACGAGACATGAAGCAGACTCAACAACAGTCTGAACTAACTCAACGTAGTCTCGAAGTAGAACATTTTGCCTTTTCCACTTAATAGATATGAAAACACTGATTAAACTGGTAAAGTCATTAAGAGGTAGTCATGTGGGGCCAAACGCGATAGTTTTACTCACTTGGAGAAGCGTTCAGCAATGGCATTGTTTTTCCCTCGGCCGCTGAGGGACAGCTCCTTCGCAGTGACGCGCAGGGACTGTGCCGCCCAGTTCCGTCGGTTGAATGGACCACTATCCATCTCGAGCAGCTATCTGAATGCCTGAAACACAAACACAACCACCATCAGCCATGTTCAATACCCCACCGCTGTAACTGTTCACTTCACTCAATTATTTCCAAAACCTTGACTGGAGAAAACTAAACTTCCGTCAGAATTTTCTCAGTTTTTTGATTCTCGTGGAGGCGTCCGAGAAAAACAGTTCTCTCCAAGAATTCAACCTAACATGGGGTGAAAATAACCATTTTGTGGGTGAAGTATTCCTTTAAAAACCAGCCTGAAATGTTGTTTTTGCTTCTTGTAACCAGGAAATAAAAACCCTCCTCTCCATCCTCTCGTCGACATGTGTTCGCCAGTCTACGTTTCATCTGACTGTGGAATCATCCGACATCTCCAAGTTGTGTGTTGAGCGTATTGAGACCACCATACTGACAGTGCTGCATGTCAAAACGTTCTTGACGTGCCACAGTCCAGGTTTGTGCATGTAGAGGAACTATCTGCCGTCTTGAGATCACTGATCTCCGTAACATGCTCTCACGTCAATTTACCTCACACCCCCACGACCTGACATACATACCAAAGAGTGGCTGACCACACGTGTTCAAACAAACAACTTGACATGTTCGAACTTGCAGACCGGCTCGTGCCGCATGATTGCAAGATGGAAACAGAAGAGTGCGAGTACATTATCATTACGAGAGGATAACTCGCCATGGGCAACATTCACAAAAGACGAGCGGAAAAGCAGCGTCGCACACACAGTCTTTCTTTAACTTCACTCGGACAAACAAACACTTCTGTAAGTGCTACAGACGAGTGATGCACCTCTGACGCAGTTTCAGTGTCTGGAGAGACATCCTAATGTCAGACCATGAATCCTCCTTTTAGTGCCCAGACCGTATATTATAACCATATGTTTAAAACCACCACGGTAGTGTGCGCAGGTGACAGACTCAATAATTATTTACTATCTGAGTCTTTTCACTCACATACGCCTGTTACATCACCACTCGGATGCAAAGCGATACTGGTGACGAGAGGACTTTGGACCGAACTGAATTTCAACATAGCCCTGGAAAAAAAAAACAAAAAAAAAAAACTGTCAAATGCAACAGCACTGCACTACTGACTGTATAACCTACAGTTACATAAATACAATATATTAATCATATGTAATAATTATACGCAATTACTTTAATTCACTGGCAGGCTAGTGTTTGATGGGCAGAGGCAAAGATTAGTTAGACACAACACAATGATATGAAGGGCGGTCCACCGCTTATTAGGTTTCTTACATCTGAATAGCTTGGGGCTGTTTACAGTTGCTACATAGTTTTAAGGCCTGATGGGCAAGTTAGTTAACCTTGTTTATGGATTAGTTGCATGCTGTGCTGTGTATAGTTACTACTGATTTAGCAGCTGTGGTTTAAATCACAAAACAATGTAATTTGCCATGATGAAATCATAAGTTAACTTCCTTTTCCACCCTGTTAGTCATTTTATAGGATATCAAGCCAGCATGCACTGGTTGAGGCAGGCAGGGACACGCCCTAAACAGGTCACCAGTCCTTCACAGGGACAATACAGGTGGACTAAGTTTAGAGTCACCAAGCCACCTCTTTTGCATATCCTCATACTGTTGAAGGAAGCTGGAACAACTGAAGAAAAAAACGGGGAGAACACATCACCTCCTGCAAAAATGACTTAAAACTGGGAAACAAAACTCAAGGTCGTCTCAATCACTCATAAGTGTACAAATAGAATATCTGAGCTGAACAGAGATGTCATCTGAAATCATTACAGGGCATGGAAATGTTTGTGATACAAATAAAGAGCAGGGTGAGGTCATAGCATGTTTTCCCTGTATGTTAAAACAATTTTAGTGCGATTACATTCTGACTTTCTTTTGTATTACCTGGTTCGGAAGCCGAAGAGTAAAGATGCTAAAGTCTTTACAGTATTGTATGAGAGGCTTATATATGTATGTATGTATGTATGTGTGTGTGTG
>CALSCE010010723.1:5779893-5807131 GCA_943593645.1 Bovichtus variegatus | reverse complement strand
TATGTAAATAAAAATATACAATACCAAGCTCTCTCCAAGTACCGGAACAAACCCTTATTTGTAAATTAAACACATTTAAATTGCAGTATTATTAATTCAAAATTTAACATTCAATTTTAAACAGGATTATTTGCTTTACCTCCACACCTCCTGGCACGATGTCATTGATTTTATGCAATACTTCTCTGTATTCACGATTTGAGAGAACGTTGACTAAATCGTGATTAATTAGAGGTAACAAAGCAAACATAATGTTCACAAAAGGTGGCCCTGTTTCAGCCAGGTGCAAGTGGGAGCGTCCAAACCATCCCAGGCTATCTGATATATGAGCTTTTGATATCTGATAATCTAAACACCAGCATTTTGCTTCTCCATCACTTGTTATCAGTGAAAGGTGGATACTGACCTTTAACCCTCGCTTTAAGCCAACTACTCCTCAACAACAAGTAACCACAGCACAGTCAGATACAGTGTGACTCATAAGTAAGGAGGAGTCCACCTTGCTTAACGCATCACTGACCCAAGACGCAATTCTTACTTAAAAAAAAAAAGAAGAAGCACAAAACATGTTGTTTGTATGGAAACTATTGAGCTTGAGCTGAAGAGGCACTCCTGAGGCGATACTGATACTGATGTTGAAGATTTGCTCAGACGCCAACATGTTATTAGAAGAAGTCACATTCCAGGTGTGTTAACACTGTACAAATGCAAACTAGTTCTATAGCCTACAGTTGGTAATACAGGCTACTTCATATATCATTTTGTTACATGCCAGTTGTATTTGAATTGGGTGGGAAGTACAGTGACAATCTATTCAAACAATACAGACTCGACAGCTGGACTGATTTTGCATAGATTCTCTCGACAGACAGTGGGTCCTTTAGGAGCAAGACATCGGCCTATATGCACGTGCGTTATTAATCAAATGAAATCAACGGCTGAATCTAAACACCCAACAGGCTCGTTCGACTTCTCAAAACACATACGTTTGGTGTTTTTACAACAGCCCTAGCTCGACCTATTTACATATATCTTCACGTCCTTTCTTTGAGTTGTGTCTTACCTGTGCGAACTTCCGTTGAGTCACTCTTTTTGTGAAACCCTGAGACACCTGACACGAGCTGCCGCGCCTGCGTCACCGCCCGGTGTGGGACAGGCAGAGGTGGAGGGAACACAAAGGTGTCATGGGAGTGGAAGAGGCGGGTCATGTGATTGTATGCACCAATGACCTAAGGTATTGCATTACCCCTACCTGGTACATGTTGTCCGTGTGAGCGCGTGGGTGCGTCCACCACCAGCTCACCCACCCACCCAAATTCCTGAGAAGAAGAAGCATTTTTCGAGCTCAGAGAAAGCCCAGGGAAGTAAAGGAGAGAAAGCAAGCAGACTCATGAACAACAGGGATGTAGGCAGAGTTCGGCTGAACACTGCTCATATAGGATATTTGGTTAAATTAAAAGAAGATAAGTGCTAAATAATACAATAACAACAACAACAACAACTGTATGTTACTATAATAACAATACTATCACTACTACTAATAATAACATGAATTGTAATTAACTTTAATTGTAGCACTTTTTATTAACAAAATGGAGCTCAAAGTGCATTACCAAAACAAAAAATGAGAATAAAGAAATAAGCAGACATGCAATCGATATAGTTAGAAAGAGAGCTGTGATTCCGAAATGTTCATGCTCTTAATGGAAAGGTGACAATGTAGGGCCGCGGGAAGTCATATATGCAGCTTTACAACGGGCAATATTATCTAACCGCTAAAGCGCAATAAAGCATTTCAAACAATAGCACCTTTGTTAGATCTTGCCTTATTTGTTGGGACTAAGAAAAAGGTTGTCGCTGTGCATGGTGCATTGGATGTTTGCATTACATTTGCCTTCTAAATTATGTCAGCTGGGTGGTGTAGTGAAAAGGGGGATCATGGGTTTTATTTAAGGAAGTCTACTGGGGTCAAAAGTTACGTCAGAAAAAGAGGTTTCACTGTTATCTCCCAGCCAACCAAAGGAACACACATCTGTCCATTTTACTTCTCTGTAGAGAATCTAAACATAGAGAAAGGGACAGTTTTGTCAATTTAGTAAGCTACTGTAAAGTTGTTGCTCATTTAAAAACAACATATGGAAAAAACATATTTAATTGTACTTTAAATATAGGTATTATATTATATATAATTACAATATAATACAAATATTTTCAAACTGATACATCCACATCACTTGACATTGAAAAGAAAAGAACTCTTATTTTTCAGCTGCCTAGCAACAGTGTCCTGGCAAAACCACTGGATTATCTCTATGTTGAAATATAAATAATAAAAAAAGATTTATGAGGCCAAAATCTCAATTTACTTCTTACTAGACACACCCTGCTGAGTGTTTATTCTGGAGAGAATAGTGAATTGTTTATGGGAAGTGTTTTTGGACGCATTTTTATTGTTACTCACGTATACAAATACACAGTCAACTAGGGATCATTTTGCGATGGGATCACACCAGCCCCACTTCTTCCCCTGATTCCGGCGCCCTTGCTCGGGCCACAACCATCTTCAAACTCATCCTTCATTTTGATGTCAACTACGCATTTGTAAAGTTTTGTGACGCCAAATCAGGCGATTAGCGTACACATTTGTAAAGATTTGTGTCTGCATTGCACGGTTGCAAAGCTACAAAATCTATCCTCAGACAAAAATATTTACATAATAAATATAACATTTTACCAAAGTAAAAGTATAATAGTATCAGCATCAAAATATATGATATGTTATTGGATTTTAATTATGGATGCTTTAATTTCTTCATCACTTTAATGTTGCTGCTGGTGAAGGAGGTTATTACATTTTTTCTTACTATATGCTTCTGGGTAGGTTGTGAATTTCACCAAGGGTTAAAAAAAGTTTTTTTCTTAACCTAAAATAACACACGATAAAGTATTTGTTGATTTAATTTTGTATTATTAATCTGAATCTTTAAAGTAACTAAAACAGATAAAGATTCAGAATCACTTAATGGAGTAAAATGTACAATATTTGCCTCATAGTTGTAGTGGAGTAGAAGAATAAAGTTGCAGCAAATGGAAATATTCAAGTACAAATACTTCAAAATTGTAAGTAAATGTGCTTAGATACTATTTACCATTGCTATTAAGGACATAAAGCATTGTTGAATTATCTTGTTGTTGTTTTAGTTAAGCATATTGTATATTGTCCTCGAGGGCCCCCTTGAAAATACTACCAAGGGGTTATTTCTACAAAAAAAAATTCCAAATAAATAAATAAATGTCTCTTAGTGTAATACATTTTACAAAACGTACATAGGCCAACATTGGCAAACAAACAAACATTATACCCCACTGCTAATTACCTAATTAACGAGAACCAACTAATAAAGAAAACGTGCATTTTTAGTTTCAAATAAACAGGCAAACCAACCATTAAACACAAAACAGAAAAGAGCAAAGTGAACTCACTAAAACTAAATCCACACGACTGGCGGTGACGTCACCGCCCGATAAACGGCCGTTTGGGAGGAGCTATAATAGTAATTAGCCTTTAAGATTAAAAATATTTAGCTATAATAACAATTATTAATTTCACCCGGGGGGGGCTCTTCAGACAACAGGGCAAAGGGGCAGCGGAGTGAGGCACTAAAACCGCCACAATATGTCTGCACGTCCCTGCTCTCTGTAGCTGTGTCCACTCCTTCCTTCTCATCTTTCCAGCCCGTTGTCTGAATCTGCTACAATCTGAGACAGGCCAGCTACACCACCGCAACATATGTAGGCGGTAAATCTCCACAGCAATACGAGAACAATGGACTAACACACGGCTTTTATCTGCACTTTCAACCAGCGCTCTCTGTTTACTGGGAGTTGGAAGAAGAAGATGACCCTTTTCTCTTCGCTTGAGGAGGCTTTGCTGCTGTGTGGGGGAGTGGGTTACATCCTGTGGCGTTTCCTGTGTTTGTAAACTAGACGGTCGTGAAAACGTCGGGCGACTGAAGCTTAAAGGTAGATAAATATCTCTTCATTTTTCTTCGATGCACGGTGAATTTTGACCGTGCATCCAAAGGTGTGCTATTTTATTTGTAAACATTCATGCTCGGAGATGGCAGCAAAGGGTTTTTCCTAATATTAGAGCGTCAATGTTGGCCATTGCTAGCTCGCTAACAAACGTTAGCTTAATCATCGGGAGGGGGAGGCACTAGCAACGACGGCCATCACGAATGTCTTTATCGCTCAATCTTGTCTTGAACCAGTTGAGCTTGTGTCTTATAGTATTATCACAATGAACATATGCATTGGTCCAGTCTGCAAGATCGATGCTCTCGCAGCGCTATTGTATAAAACCAATGAGCAGGTGGGTTAAAAAATGTTAGATTAGTAACATTTCAGTGGGCGAGGGCGCCAGCGAGCAGCTAGCTGCTGGCTAGTTGATGTTAGCCAGCTTGTTCAACATCAGCAAAACTAACGTTAGGTTTTGGTGGTCGTACGAAGGCCAGCTCAGTCAGTGCTGATAAATGACATGTTCATTTCCAAAGCAACGCGGTGTTAGGTCATGGCATTTCCTCTGCCGGCAACTAACACATCAGCAGCCAATGGAATATAACTATACGACGTGGCCTTTAAGTCTTTTAATTGGCGTTAGCCAGTGTTAGCTCTAGGCTAGCTGTCTATTTTCCTCGCAGCGTTAGCTAGCTAACCAACGCCACTGGCGAAAGCACTGTATCGTTAAAAGTATATCTCTGCCTCCATCTAGCTATCGTTAAACTAAATGATGGCATGTAAGCGTTACAGTTTACATGTGCCACAGTTGGAGAAAAATAACAAACTGAGACGAAACGTAACGTTGAACCTCGAAAAGTCATCACAAGATCCAGCCATGTTTCTTTGAGTGAATTAACGGCCTCCTCTTAACATAACAGTACTTGTTAAAACCCCATGGCAAAATGTTGCTTTTCATGCACCAGGTTAACATGGGTGCAGACCGATAGCCTTGCTTGCTTGAATATTTAACGTAGCGTTATATTTACAGCCCAGTTATTAAATGTTAGCTTTTGCATTCCCCTTCCACAGTAAATGTAGAATTACAACCACTCTCACAGATATTTTTTTTTACCTAGGCTTATACTCTCCCATTAAGCTAAACAGAATAATCATCTATAGGAGATGTGAAGTTTTCTCAAAAGTCTTGCTTCCATATTTGTACTGTACAAGATGAAAGATGTCATTTTTTTAAATCAGGAGTGAGGGCTCTTCTCAAGCTGCCATGAAAACCACAGAAACGGACTCACTGCAGTTACTACACAATACACAATAACTGCTCCCTTTACATTATTTACTTTTTCAAACTTTTTTTGTCATATTCTGTAAACTTTCAAAGCTTTGTTTTGTTCTTATAACTTAGCCTACATTTTTACCTAGACATGTCTTTGTCCTACTTAAACCATAACCCTAATACATTCAAAATCCAATACACTGAAAACCAATGGCAATATTTGAAACGCATCATTTTTATATTGGTGGTGTAATTGGTTGTATGTTATGGTTAGACAGAGAATGGGAGCATGTGAACCCTCTTTTCAACAGCAACATGCCTAGTAGTAAAAACATTTCAATGTCAGTCTTGAGACGTTTTTGGTTTTGATTGACACTGGTCCGTTTTAAACCTGCAGGTTTTTGCGACAGAACACATTTTTTATACTTTTTATATTTTATACATGTTGAATTTGAATGTTCTGTATTTTAGGAACATTTTGTTTAATGTTATACAAACAATTTATTTATTGCATACTTTTAATATATTGACCTGCTTTAGACATTTTTCCTCCGGATTCTTTCCTTTTCCTAAATTTCTGTGCAGTCCCTTCTTGTTGTCACGTCTCAACTTGTTTCCCTCATGTCATACAAACAAGTATAAATTGACCATCTATACTACTTAATTTATACCCAAAACATCCAGCTGTGCATTGTGGTAGTCAGTTTACTGCCATGCAAACTAGAAATCTGGATTATTGGGAGCTAGTTGGCTAACGGGATATTAAGTTGTAATTATATATTGTAGGGAGGGGGGTATGGCCTTGAAATGGTTGGTGTTTTGTATCAACAACTGGTTTAGAAAACGACCTGGTTCCGGATTTAGAAAACGAAATGTGCTTTTTGGTTCCTCCTTATTGATTAACTGACAACAGAGTTTAATTGTGCTTCCATCTGCTCCAATGATCATGTATTCCGAATGGGAAGTGTATAGTTTTACAACAGAGGACCAAAGCTACAACTTACAAATATTGGTGAGCTCCACAAAACACAGCAGTGATGGAGAGCAAAATGTTATAACTGTGAAAATAAATTCATACAGCTCGGAGGTTTGTGTTACACAAGGAAGCATTAAGTGTAGCATAGTGAAAGACTTTTGATGTCCCCAGCAGCAGTCATAATTTGAGAATGTCGGGTGAAAATCACAGTTCCGGTTGAATTTAAAAAAAGCTTGCAGTCCAATGTGCAATCAGCTAGACAGGTGTTAGGTATGATTTTTCCACATCTAACGAGATAACTGCTCCAAAAGAGAAATAGAAATTCTGTGTTTTATATTTTGTGGTGTTTAAATGCCGTTGGGGGAAATGACCATCTTAACTGGAGTTAATGGATTATGTAACGATAAAGACAGCGAGTGATGCTGTTGTCATTTAATGCTTGTCTGTTTCATCCACATCCTCCTCTTCCTCAGTTTTAATGCTAGATGAGTGAGGTGGGTGTGGCTTCCCACCAGCCCGACCATCCTGACTGACGGATCTCTGGATGACCTTGTCCCCACCCCTGTCCCTGCGCTCACATACACCACAGCAATGTCACATCTGCCCAGCAGCTCAGTCCGCGACCATATGAAATGGGTTTGTTTTGAGAACACCAAAGTGGTTACAAATAAGTTTCCTTGCAGTCTTGTGTCACTCAGGATGTTGTCGTTGATGACTAGCTTGACAAATCCATGTGACCCGCAGTATTGTCTTAGATGCAGATACTTTTAAATTGCAGACAGTTTTTAAATGTTTGACAGAGTTGGTAAACTGTTACTCTTCATGCTTTTTCTTCACAGGCGGGGCTGCTTGGCTGCGAGGCTGTCCTCTCCAGCATGGCCCTGATGCAGGCTAGCTCCATGGCCGCTCCGCCCAAAAAAATGATGGCTCCACTTGGCCATGTACCACCGCAGAGAGAGGGACCTGACCGTGCTCCCCAGAGCCATATGATCCTACCATCTGGAATGAGCTGTCCACCCCTGGTTAGGACCAACTTCGGAAATGTAGAGTGGAAATTGGGCTGTTATATGCTATACTTTTAATATTGTGAAGAGTGTAAATTTTGAGCCTTTATAAAATTAATAATTTACGTGTGGTAGGTCTTTCCCTCTGAATGCCGTCATGATAATTTATTCTACTTCAAAAACAACCCCCACTACTTAGTAGTGTTGTAACTTAAACATTGGAATATAAGTTTATGTCATACATTTTTTAAAGGATAGAAATGCATATTGACATAATCACTACCCGGTAAAACATAAGGGAAAGTTACAGTCACAACATAGTTACAGTTTTGGATGCTCAATGCATCACATCGGCCTTATACCTAACATAATGATCATCAGATGGACATAACCAGCACAGTATATGACTGATATGTCCCATCAGAAATTACTCGAAACATTTTTAAATGGTGTTGGGTTTTACTAAAATATAGATGCAAAATTTACAAAACCCACACTAACAATAAATGCACGTAATAGAGGTTCACTTTTATCACTTCATTTAAATCATGTTCAGATATTCTGTTTTGGTTTTAAAGGTTATAGATCTGAAATCAGGAAGTAATTGACCTTTTCTGGCTCTGTAGCTTATCCGGAAGGAAGGTGAATTCCAAGCTCCCCGCCTGCTGGATGAGAAGGAGATGAGGGCCAACGAGGACATGCAGCAGAAAAAAAAGAACAGGAAATCAGTTACGCCCTGCAAAGTGAGAGAACAAGAAGGAAGGGGAGGGAAGGTCAGTGGCTGTGGTGGCTAAATAGGGAAGGGTCTCTGCAGTGCACTTTTATTTTTCCTCATTGCATAAAATGCCCCGTTCGCTGCTTGCACACGTTTTTGTAAAAGCATTTAACTTTATTCAAGTGCGCCTCACTTGGAGCTTTCATGTGTGCAAATTTTGTTTGTGTGGGGGTTGGGGGGAGGAGTTCAGGGAAGATGTGGAGGGGGTGGAGGATCTCTAGAGAGGAAAGAGGGGGAGGGGAGCAGGGCAGAGTGAAGCGGAGCACAATAACTGCAGTTGTGTGCATAACAGGGGGAGCAGTAACATGAGGGCATTAGGCCACTGGAAGAGATTGCGGGGTATTTGTCGATTTCAAATGTTAATTACATGTAGTAAAAAAATACTTTTCGTTCCAAAGATAATTGGGCTTCGAAAAAGAAAAGATAATCTACATGAAACATTTATATCTTTAGAGTGTTCTAGCAATCATAGGGTTTACATTTACTGAATTTTCCCAAAAGTTTTAGATTATCATCAAGTACTGACCAGTTGTGGGTGGGAGTGTTTGACAAATTGTACCTTTTGTGTTAAAATGCACTGTATCTGCTTGTATTATTATTGCAGCGCGAAACTGGCATTTGAAACAAATGTTGAACCATTATTCTTACTGTCCTCATTAGGGCACAGGTGGAGATGAGAATGGTCCATCATCCAAAGTGCAGAAAAACTTTATTTGTGATCACTGTTACGGAGCATTTAGGAGTGGATACCACCTGAAGAGACATATCCTCATTCATACAGGTATGGGTCAAGCTGGGAACAACTCTAGTTTACAGTTAAGTTTTAATGCCTGATTACATGAATCATTTGTTGAAAGAGGCCCTGAAAGTTTGAGTTGGAATGAAGAGTGTGCAGCAACTGTACGGTTTTGCAATGGCCTGCTTAAAAACCTTGTTTGGTAATAGCTTTTGCCTCACAGCTAATTGGTGGTATCTGTGGGGACTTTGACTAAAACTGGTGCTCTTCGGTTTAGGGGAGAAGCCGTATGCTTGTGCCGTATGTGACATGAGGTTTATTCAGCGTTACCACCTGGAGAGACACAGCCTCATTCACACGGGTATGCGTCCTTTAACCGTACCCATATTACATATATCGGACTACATCTGTAGTCTGTCACTTGAATCAATGGACAGATGCTCAGGGTTCATTTTGTCTGTGGACAGTAATTTCCAACAAAGCCACCCCCCCCACCCCCACCCCCAAAATCTGTTCACCCAAAAATATATAGCACAGTATTTGTCTTATAAATATTGGTCCCCAACACCAGGAAAAATTTACAGGAGGCAATGAAATACAGTGCGGTCCAATAGTCCTGAGTCCACTATTAAAAACTGTTGTTTAACCATTTATTTTTGTTCATTGTTTACTATAATTATAGCTTACATTTTGAGTGGTATCAGTTGTAGAAATGTTCGCAGGATTTGAGAATCCATATTATTTTAGCGCTATTTTAGAGGATCCCAGAGATGTTGGAGGCACATTCCTGCTTTTCTTCAGAAAGCTAAGTGGGGTTGAGCTTTGGTGTCTTTGGAGGGAGAAATTAGACTCTATGACAATCATAAAGTCTTATTGCTAATTCAAACTTTGTTCTGACTGTAAAAACACATTTCCTTCCGTTTCAACTGTGATACTTTGACTTTGTTTGGCTTGACTTGTTTTGTTGTTAAATTGTTTGTAACGAGTCAAATAGGAGGTTCTGTGTTCATTTGTGTTGTTCATGCAAATGCTGTTGGGTCCTGCAGAGATGTCAGCTTGATTCACTGGTCTTCACATGGTGTGCTCACTTTAGAGAGTAACTACACCCAGGCTAGTAATCCTGCACGTTCTGCCATCTAGCAGTTGCTGCATGCTCTGTAAACACCTTGTGCAGATCAACACTTCACAATGCACTATTGATCAATGCTTGATCACAGCTGGTTATGGTCACAAGTACAACAGACCACATCTGGCCACCCACGCTTACTCTTAAAGTCTGCAATGTCTTTGTTTGGATGATTTGACTTAAGACAATCTTTCCAGTGGGAAGTCCCTTTCAGTTTAAAAGATTGGTGCTGGGAAACTTTCTTACTACTCAAGAGAACCAATTGGCTCCACAATATTGGTTTCAAAACAAAGCAACGTTCAAACACTGTTAACAAACGAGTTCAAAGTATGTTACAGTTGAAACTCAACTTTAAGGCATTAGCAGTACACAAAGGCGACCATATTCATTTTGTCAACGTACGGTATTCTCTGTTGAAACACAAAAATAATTCTCACTATGTAATAATAATTGCGCAAATTTTTTTTTTGCTTTTCTTTGTGCATTTCTCAGATCTGAAAATATGGCTTAAGATATTATTGAAACAACTGAGAGAAAAGAAATTATATCAATTATATTGCAAAATGATGACGACAAACCGTTCTTTAAACAAGGCTTTTTGATAGTGGACTTGAAAGTGGACTCAAACTTATGGACCCCAGTGTATGTATGTAAAAGCCTCAAAGCACAGGCTGCAAAAAAACATGCAAAATGTATTTATTTATGTTTATTAATTTTTCTATGTAATTATTACTGTCAGTGAAAATAGCTGCATGGACATCAAAGGACTATGCTCTTAATTGTTTATATAACATGAATATTGAGGACTTAAGTTAAAAACGTTTGCATAGTGTCAATATTTGCGTTGCACCCTTTCACACAAAATTCTTTGTTTTTCATTGTTTAAGAAGTATGCACTGTGGGTAAGTCAACTTCCAACCTAATCGTTTTTCCAAGTCAATGACTACTGCCCCAGTCTTCACAAAAATAAATATCAATAGTAAACTAATATTGACCAAATCTACCCAACTCAGTTGGCATGGTTTATATATACATATACATATATATGTGTGTGTATATTTATATATATAATTTCATTCCAATATCCCAGTAGCTTAAGTAAGCAGTTTCTGTTTATGGCAACACTGCATCTGTTCTTTCTGTTTAACACATAATACATTTTGTGATTTTCTTTTCCACATTTTCACTTACTTTATAGACTGAATAGCTAATAATTGTATGCTCTGTGTGTGTAGGGGTGAAGCCGTACGCTTGTTCCATGTGTGACATGCGGTTTTTCCAGCGTTACCACCTGGAGAGACACAGACTCACTCATACGGGTATGCGTCCATTTACCGTACCCAGTTCAAGTTAAGAAACTTTACTCAATTAGATAGTCTCTTCAAGATCAATATATCTTATTCTAGAGCGTCGTGAGAACAAAAAACCCAGTCTGAACAACCATACAACAACACAGACATACTGTATAAGCAAACATGCAGGTACAAAACAGCCCTTTAGGAGTTTATCAGGAAAATCTTGTAAAAATCCAAAAGTAACCTTTTAAATAACAGAATATAATAAACGTTTCTGTTGTATTACATTTTGCATATCATGAAAAGATATTAATTACCCCATATTAACGGGTAGTATACTTCTAAAAATATCAGGAGTACGCTGAAATATATGTGAATAGTGACAGCAACAATTAAATACCTTTTTTAGAAATGGTAATACATGTACAGTATAATGCAATCTAATACAAAAGCCCTGCAAGAAATCCTACCGTTAATAAACATAAATATTTTGTTGAATTGGGTGGACAAAATATAGAAACATCTTTTTGCAGTCCAATACAACAAGAGTTGAATTACTACAGGGTTGAATCAACCCCTCAAACAGAATGGCTTGTTAATGTAAGTAAACATCTGCCATCAATGGAAATTGCTCCTGTGGACCCCTCAAAGTGTATTATCCCTTTTTCTACCATTGCCGCTCAAGAAAATTCACAAAACACTTTTTTTGTGCTAGCAGAGCCGAAGAGATAAAGCTAGCTGTTAGCTATAATACATTGTGAATGTAGTAGTGGACATTAGTTCTACACTTTTTACACTGTCCTATATTAACTGAGATACAATATATGCTATATTTATTATTCATGGATGTATCCATCATGGTTAGGACATGGTACCATAGCCACAGAATAAGAGACGGGAGTGATTACTCACAATGTATTAAGGACAAAAATGTAATTCTTTTTCAGGAGACTATCTCACTCAGGTGTTTGGAAAGTCTGGTTGTTCATGGCTTTACTAGAAAGTACAAATTTGAAAATGAATGACTGTTTATATCAAGTTAATATTTTACAGCAGGTAACTGTTTTTAGTTAATGCCCTCTTGCCTGATCCAGCCATATTGAAGTAGCTGATTAGCTTATTAGGCCATGGTATATTATGGGAATAGTCCTTTGATGTCCACACCTATTTTGCAAGCAGATTAATGGCTGCACAACTCGTGTGTCTTAGCTGCTGTTGTCTGGCTTTTTAAATTCATTGTTTTATTGTGTAGTTGCACAGTTGCTTATACATATGCTGTAAGTTTATGGCGGCGATCAGATTGGAAGCTTTTGAAAGTTGAGGCAGATCATCAGCAAACGTGTAACACTCCAAAGCATCACACACTGTCACGCCACCATAAATTAAATTAATGTGCGCTATATAGATGCTTAACCAATTTTTAGCTTGCAGTTAGTTGCGGCAGAAATGCTCACCATAATGCTAAAACATATGCTCGACACTCGTAATAGTGAACGGTGGAGGCGTGTGCTGATGTTTCTGCTCCAGCTGGCCAGTGTGATCACCGTCGTAGATGTTTCTTTGCTGTCTGACTTGTGTGGCTTGTTTTACTTGCTCGGCTTGCTTTTGTTTCATGATGTACTCCAGATTAATTGAAAATGCTCCCCCATAACGGAAGATACTTTTACTAATTAGAAGTAAAACAAATCACCCCTTCGCATGAAGCTTGATTGGAATGTTTAATGTCTGCTAGGGTCCTAGTGATTTAATGCCTGTGAATGATGCTTCCCTTTTGATGCTTAAGGAACGTCGTAGCTAATATGTTGATACTTTGTGTATGTAGGGGTGAAGCCGTACGCTTGCTCCATGTGTGACATGAGGTTCTTCCAACGTTACCATCTGGCAAGACACAGCCTCACTCATACTGGTATGCGTCCGCTTCCCCGAGCTTATTAAGTAGTGTTGTTTTTAGAAGTGCCTTAACTTTTCAACTCATAGCAGTGTAAAAAGAAATTTAAGGTGTCTAGAATGACTACCAGTTTAAACTATTCACATATTCAGAAACATGAAGTTGTATCCAGACATGTATTCGTAAGGAAAAACATAAAACCTACCATTTTTAGTTCTTGATGTAAATACATGCATATATATATATATATATATATATATATATATATCGAGTTGGGTACCTGAATGTACACATCAGTTTTTCCCCTGCTGAATGCTCTTTGTTCTGCAAAGTCATATCTTCGTACCTCCAAATTTTTAAAGATATTTTGTTTGACTGAATATCCACCCGTGGTCACAATACCCAACCAGGTACTGCCAAACAAGCATTTGTTTCTCAGGCTGATGGTATAACGTGTAGAAGCAATAGAAGAGTCATTCTAAGGGAAGAGTTGATGGTTATGTGTTGAAACTCATTTTGTCTGTTTCTAGCTTATATTTACATACTTTTTATGTGTGTAGGGGTGAAGCCATACGCTTGCTCCATGTGTGACATGAGATTTTTCCAACGCTACCACTTGGCAAGACACAGCCTCACTCACACGGGTATGGGTTCGCCCTTCTTTGCTACATTTGAGCCCAAATACTCAGTTTACTGAAGTTTATCTGTCCTTTTGTTCATAGAATGACTTTAGTCTGGTTTTTAGCATCACGCTGTTTAACTGTTGGGGCATGCTGGAGTAGTGCACTTAAGTTTTTTCCATACCCCTTTAGGGCTCTATTTTAGATGGCATTTCCCAAGTTAACTACATTAGTACTCAACTGCGGTGCCCATAAATTACAAGTCTTTTTTTGAATAGGCAATGCATGTCGGCATTGAAAAGCTGCACTGAGTTAAGCAAAAAAATGTCATTAAGTTCCCTCTTTCACGCATGTCGAGAGATTAGGAAATGTTCGCTGAATACATTTAGTCCTGCACCGCACTGGTGCCACAACTTTGGGCATGTCTGGATACATAATATAAGTGAGTGTGTCCTGTTCAGTTTATTGTGTTGTTTTTACAAAATATTCTACTCTGTGTGTGCAGGGGTGAAGCCATATGCTTGCTCCATGTGTGACATGAGATTTTTCCAGAGATACCACCTGGCAAGACACACTCTCACCCATACGGGTATAAGTTTTATTCATCCCTCTCACTTAACAGCATCAGGGGCTGTAGATAATTGCCCTTGTGTGTAGGCATCACCTACCTGTGAAAGCAAATTGTAATTATTGATTATGAAAGGTAAAAGTTTAAGCACTTGTAGATGTTCTCTTTTCTTTTCTCGTGTACTCATTGTAATTGCTAACTGCTTATAGGGTTTTGTATGTATAGAGACTAGTCGGCCAAGAACATTTATGAGACCTTGTAATGACTTAACACTGACTAGAGTATGTAAGATGCCATAATGTCTGTACATGGTTCATCAGAACACTTTTCTAAAGTTTGGTACTGTATGCGTTTAGGGGTGAAGCCATACGCTTGCTCCATGTGTGACATGAGGTTCTTCCAGCGTTACCATTTGGCAAGACACAGCCTCACTCATACTGGTATGCTTGAATTATTTGTTCCCCTTTCACTATGAAACCTTTCATAAAAGTCCCTCTATATACAATACTATAAGTATGCCATTGTTGATAAATGAATTTCCCCTTCTAAAAGAAAAATGTTTAATAGAATTTTTAGGCTTTGTTGGAAAACTGTCCATGGAAAAAGTGACTCTGTCAGTTACCTTGTTTTGTGTGTATTACTGTAATGGTACTATTGCATGTGTATTGTTGAGTCCTATGTTGCATATCCAATGAAAGGCACATTACACTAAAAAGCATTTTGAATGCAGGCATCAATAATCTAAAATGTCAAGTAAAAGAGGCTACGTTTCTCAAGATTGTATCAGGCATTTACAAGAATGTTTAGCCTGACTAAATAGTGAAATGGTGCATCTTGAACATGGTAACTTTAAAAAAAGCTTTCACCACCATCCACAGTTTGTTTGCAGGCTGTCTGAATATTGCTCAAGCTGGTCCAAACTGCATCGTGTAAGCCCCGTTACTCCTTAATTGATGATGCACCTTAACTCTTGATGTCTGCAGGTTCTTAGACTCTTTCGTGTAATGTCTCTGACAGAATGTATCTGTAATAAAGCATGCAATAGTAAACAACCTGAAAGCATTTCATTATGTCTTTTTAAATGTTTGTGTTGATGAACTTCATCACTGTTTGGAAATGCATCTAACATTCTTGTGCTCTGTTTAGGGGTGAAGCCGTATGCTTGTACCATGTGTGACATGAGGTTTATACAACGTTACCAACTGGAGAGACACAGTCTTACTCATACGGGTATGTCCTCATTTTTTTTTTTCAACTTTGACCCTGTCTTTCCCTGACTTTGGTCATGCATGTGCCCCCAATGTTTACATGGCTGCTTCAAACTCGAGTTTGTATTGCTTTCTCTCGCTATATTGACGAGTGCTAATGTGTCATGCAGCACCTACAAGAAGCTTTATAAGCACCTGCATAACAATTCCTCTTCCCATACTTTGTATATGAAATGACATGATGACGTGAAGCAAAAACGCCAACACTCGTTGGTTTGTAGTTTTATTAAAACTGTTGATTTGTTTTTAGCTGTTAAATGTCTGCAAGCCAACATCCTTTTCATCTTTTTTGTATTTGAATCAGCTCGGCTGTAACAAAAAATTGTAATTGAGCATGGATCAAATCAAGTTTCTTTATATAGCTTCTATATAAGTTTAGGTACAGCAGCCCAATAGCTGAATCTTTCTTGTAAAAACCAAGAGCTTGAAATATTGATTTACTTTTTGATGTGTTTTGTAGCACAAATATGAATCCTAATTTTATTGCTTACATATTTCTAAAAAGCAACAACCAGATCCTCATAAATACAAACTCCTAATGGCTGAGATAAGCATATGAAAATATTTTATAAGCACTTTAATTGCATGAGTGATGGTGTCTGTGGCTTGCAGACTTAAAGAGACCACTGCACATTAGGATCTATTTTCTCTATTTGATACATATATAAAAAAAAACAGCTACAATGTGAATACACATTAAAGCTGCGTGAGGAAAGTTCAAACTGTATCCAAAAAGATTATCACCAAAAAAAATAAAAATGCAAGGAATGTGTTTACAGTGACTCATTGCAACTAAAGATAAACAGGAACTATATTAGCTGTAGCTCCCATTATAAATGATTCTAGGATTATTCAGAGTCTTGTTCATTTTTGAATTGTTATGGAAATCATTATAAAATTCTTAATTAAGGAGTATGTGTTGGGAGCTATACCTGAAGGGCAAACACATTGTGTGGGGTCTCAGTTAATGTGAATTGGGTATGATTATATAATTAGGCAAAAATTCACTCGGATGTATTTTTTTCTCTGTAAAAAAAAAAAAAACATTAAAATTTAGAGCTGACTGCTCACACAGCTTATTCCTTATGTCATTTCACATTCAACGTAATGGTGAAGAAATAACATAATAACCTGTTATGAATAGTTTAGTTTGTCTGTCATATTTGAAAACAGGTTGTATGTAAGGATATTCTGTATTTTCTCAATCTGCTTTTACATTCCAGATTTTATTTTAAGAGATATAGCAGAGTTAATGTTTTATTTTTCTTAAATCACAAGCTAAGTTTTGTATGATGGTATCAGAGCAGTTTCCGTTAATGTAAAGAAGTTTTTCAAGTGAAATGATAAGATTTGCAAACAAATGTCCAATCTTAATGTGTTGTGCATAGTTGTTTGCCAACTGCCTAAAATTGTCTAACCTCTGCGATCAGCGTTGCAAAAATTCACGTATTCAGTATCCGTAAATCTATATGCGGTACGTTAAAATTATATAAACTTAAGCACCTATTGGCATCGTATGAAAAACCTTCTAGTGTGTTAGTTTGAATGTGCCCACTAGGGACTTTGGTTTCGCGTCATTTGATTGTCTGGTCATTTTGTAGGTTTTGCTAGGTTTGCTTTCTACACAGGATATTTTCATTCCCCCAATTTTTGTATTTTAAATTTTGGCCTTAGACCTTTAGCACTTTTACAGTTGACCTTTTATATAAGATGTGAACATGCAATCTCCAATTGGAATAGCTACATTTGAAGCTCGCTGGACCTTTCCAGTGCAAACAAGGCGCTGATAAGTGCAGCCAAACTTTACTAAGCAATTAGTAAAGTTTAACGTCGATCATTTTTGGCAGTTGAGTGTTTTATGCTAAAGTTGGTACTTTGTGTGTGTAGGGGTGAAGCCGTACGCTTGCACCATGTGTGACAAGAGGTTTTTTCAGCGCTACCACCTGGCGAGACACAGCCTCACTCATATGGGTATGCGTCAGCCAATCTTAACCAAGTCAAAAGATTAGATGCTGCAACAACTGTATGCTTGATCTAGTCTTGTATATCTGTATTTATACACAAATTATTCAAGTGTAATATCAAATTGATGACATCATCATCTCATGTGTTGTGTTAGGGATTTTTGTAATTTGAAACAAGCATCTTTTTCTATCATATTGTACCTTTTTTTTTTTTTTTTTTTTTTTTTTTTTTTTTTTTGTAAGTCATTTTAGGGGATGACATTGGTTATTAACCACCGATATCAATTTTGTCCAGATTGGTACTTTTGAGTTATAAAATAGGAGTACAGATTTATTTTTATTTCTACTGGTGGCAGAGACGCACAAATAATTCTCTTGATGCTCTGCGTTTAGGTGTGAAACCTTATGCTTGCACCATGTGTGACATGAAGTTTTTTCAGCGTTACCACCTGGCGAGACACAGCCTCACTCATACGGGTATGGGTCCGTGCACCGTGCCCATGACATTCACTGTTAGAAATCAGTGTGGACATATCATTTTGTTAGTTCACTTCAGACATACGCCTGTCACATTAAAGGGAAATGTCAGTAGGAAGTTTTAACAAAGTTTCCTAGTCTGTTGACGTTAGGCATTATTAGTTGAGCAGGATTACCGTAAATCATTTTTGATATGTGCTGCTAACTACAATACTGCGAATAGGATAAAAGCATTATGAAGAAAATATTTGAAAAAAAGTGTTGTGTTTTGTGCATGAATTGGCAATTGTGTGGTTAATAACCAATAGCGTATATAATAATTCCTGATTTAAAAAGAAAAAAAAATAAATAAATAATGGAAAGTGAGGCAAAGTAATATAATATTGCTACTTTACATTTAGGTGTGAAACCTTATGCTTGCACCATGTGTGACAAGAGGTTTTTTCAGCGCTACCACCTGGCGAGACACAGCCTCACTCATATGGGTATGCGTCCGCTCACCTTACCCATGTCACTGAGATCAGACTGTAACTATGTTATGTTAGATTCAGAGTCAGCCATCAGTTATCAGTACTCTCTTTAACAATTTCTTGATCAAGCCTACCCTTCATTATGTGTGTAAAAGCAACATTAAAGCAAGTCTTCATGTATAAAGACATACAGGACTGCAACATCATCAGCTCATGTGATGTGTTAAGTTGTGGATTTAAGAATTGGTTCACACAGTTTTTTTGGATTTGGAGGAAAAACATAGAATTAATTTCTTAAAAGGGACATTTCAAAACGATTGAAAAGAGTGGTTAACAACCCATCAATTCTGAATAGATATTTGAAGTATGTTGCTTATTGATGGATTGTGAACACAAAAAAATATACAAAGTCTGAAAATAATACCATAATGCTCTGCGTTTAGGTGTGAAACCTTTTGCTTGCACCATGTGTGACATGAGGTTTGTTCAGCGTT
Organism: Bovichtus variegatus; assembly: GCA_943593645.1. Lineage (NCBI taxonomy): Eukaryota > Metazoa > Chordata > Actinopteri > Perciformes > Bovichtidae > Bovichtus > Bovichtus variegatus. Next base: position 5,788,180 of record CALSCE010010723.1, on the reverse strand, counting down.
ACCACCTGGCGAGACACAGCCTCACTCATACGGGTACGCGTCAGTGCACCTGCCCTTCTCACATTTATAGTCCATTATTACATAGTCTTTTATTGTGCTAATATCAGCAGCGTAAAAACTTTCAAAACACATGTCTTATTTTAGAGGTAGCCAAATCAGTAGCTAGGTGTAAAACTTTCAAGCAAAGTATTTGTGTTAAATATCTGTAACCTTTTTTATTTTAAGTAGCTTTAGGTAGTTTACTTACTATGATGATAATTGATGTCCTCTAGAACATTTAGCTGCTTTTTTTTTTTATTATTCATGAAAATGAACTAAAAGGCTGTAAAAGCCGACAGTACTGACACATTTGGCCCAATCCTGTGCTTTTTAAAACTACTGCATTTTTGGTCACCACAGTTCTTAGATATCTCTTTTCAGAAAATGATCTTACCTCTTCAGCACGATCATTAGTGTTGAAATGCTCAATTGCTTAAAATGTATGTTGGTGTTATGTTTTCACATTTAAATGTGCTTTTAAAGACACTGGTAAAGCACAAATAATCTTAATTATTAGCATGTTTTAAATCCTACTTTGGTCAATAGGCTTTTAACATGAGGTACACAAATGTAAAGGCACTGATTGCAGTGCTCCATGACTGTAATTGTAATAAAATTGGCAGAATAAAAATCATTTTGATTGGTGACATAGCTAAAACGGTCAGTTGTGTAGTTGTCTTTGTTGGTAACTATAAGTGTAACATGAACAAAACATTAGAAATATAATATGTTTATGCATGAATTAGCAAATGTGTGGTTGATAACCAATAGCTATTTATTCGTAAAGAATGGAAACTGAGGTAAAGTAATATAATATATACTTTGCATTTAGGTGTGAAACCTTATGCTTGCACCATGTGTGACAAGAGGTTTTTTCAGCGCTACCACCTGGCGAGACACAGCCTCACTCATATGGGTATGCGTCCGCTCACCTTACCCATGTCACTGAGATCAGACTGTAACTACATTATGTTAGATAGAGGGTCATCTGTCTCAGGCAATTAGTATTATTCTGTAAAAGTTACCTAGTTGTACATTTTTTTTCTTGATCGAGGCTATCCTGCATTATGTGTGTAAAAGCAACATTAAAGCAAACCTACATGTAAATAAATACAGGACTGAGACATCATCAGCTCATGTGATGTGTTTAAGTTGTGGATTTGAAATTGAATCGACACAGTTTGATGTATTCTTAATTTGACTTGGAGAACAAACAAATTCAACATGCATTCTTTTTTAGGATAATGTCACATACCAAGTGAAAAGTGGTTAACAGCCCATCAATTGTAAATATATGTTTAAAGTGCAGCACTAATTGATGGATTGTGAAACAAATCAAAAGTCCTGACAATAATATATTGATGCTCTGCATTTAGGTGTGAAACCTTTTGCTTGCACCATGTGTGACATGAGGTTTGTTCAGCGTTACCACCTGGCGAGACACAGCCTCACTCATACGGGTATGGGTCCGTGCACCTGCCCTTCTCACAATATATAGATCACAATTTACTCTTTAAAGTACTAATATGACGGATACCTTTTGTGTGGTTACAATAATAGTCAGAACATGTGTTTTCTTGTGTAGGTGTTAGTCGGACATTTTAAATTACCAGTGTTTTGCTCTTTATCTCCCATTTCCTATACTTGAAACTAGGTTATGATATTTAGCAAAAAATTAACGTTGCCCTCCAGAATTGTTGGCTGATAGTGTGACGCCTTGTGCGTTACACACTCCTGGTTATGGTAGATTCGTTATTTTGGTTAAATAAAAAAAAAACACTTTAATACGTCATGGCGCAGGTGTTCATGCAATCTGTACACCACGATTACATTGAGAAAGAAATCCAGCTAGCAAGGAGAAAGGTCACCTAACTCGACGTCTTCCTGCTAGCTTTAGCAAAAATAGTAGCAACAGCTAGCGAGTGTTCCCTGACACCTGTCCATGGCACTGCCTCCCTTCACCTGGGACACACCATGTTAACTGACGAGCCCACCGCACTAATTTGCATATTGATGTCCGATCACAATTCAGGGACAGCTGAGGCGGCGAGATCACTTGTAAATAGCAGGTGTGAATGGGGCCCACTGGCTGGAGGTCGCGTGTCTGACCTCCACCCTTCCCTTTAACTTTGAAATCTCTCTCGATCCAGATGGTGTTGGTGGGAATCATCAAGACCAATAGTCAGATTTAGATTCATACTCAATCTTTTAGGTTAAATTCAGTTAATCATTGAGCAAACCTGCAGGCCTTGATTTGCATTTAATTACATTTTTACTACGTATACCAGTAATACTGTCCGAGCAATTGGCTGGTTTAGCAAGAAAATAAGTAAAGAATCAAAATGGGTTGAAAGCACATTTGGGCTGAGATAGTCATTTGTTATACATTATTTTGTAATTCTTCTTGGTATCCTGTCCTTTGTCATTGCACACAGAAGTGCAACAGCTCCAAACCTTCCTCTCAGTAGTCAATAAGCATAACTGAAGAGCGCAAAACTCAACAAATCTACAGTTCTTCTAAATTTCTTATTCAGAATGTGTACTTGGAGCCCAACCTTATTCTAATTCTGCCCTCATTATGCATTTATGAGAGCACTTGGCTGCATCATCATTAGTCTTACAGTAAAAGTATCTTTCTACAGCCTTTTGAGAGAAATACAAAATCTTTGTTTAACCTTAAAAGTGACAGCTTTAGGAAACGTGATGTCCAGTTATAACGGGTTCAAACTCAAATGTTAAATAATTACTAGTAATTATGTGTTAATGTCTTTGTGGTGGTAATATAGGCATACTATATGGAAGGGGAGAGGATGCTGAACTAGTTGTTGTGAGGATGTTACTGATGTTTCTTCATTCAAAGCATTTAGAGATGAATAATTATGACACGTGACAGATCTGGGTGTTTTTTTGCTTTGAAACCAGACATGTTTAACTCCACATTATGTTTAAAAATCTGAATGAATTCTAGTCACAGTTTAACTTATAGTTGCATGTCAGAACATTTCAACATGTATATAAAAAAAAAAAAAAAAAAAAAAAAAAAAAAAGGAAATGCACATTACATACAAAGAAATGATGAGCTATAATCTCTGTCAGTATTTTAGTCTTAGTGTTAGCTTGAGCTTGAAAGTTGTATTTCTTGCACTTGTGGGTGGTAGGGCTAATATATTGCTCTGTGTGTGTAGGGGTGAAGCCGTATGCTTGTTCCATGTGTGACATGAGGTTTATTCAGCGTAACCACCTGGAGAGACACAGCCTCACTCATACGGGTATGCGTTCCTTTACCGTACCCTTGTTACTGAGAAAGGCTCTGCCGCTTCCAACAGAACGGAGTCACAACAAACTCGAGTTTGGATTGTCAAGTCATTTGATGGGATGTTGAACCAGCCTCAAAATACTTGCCCCAGTTTTTGGGGCCCCTATGTTGCGTAGATCTAGGCCATGAAAATACGAAATTCCACTCTGATCTACACATAATGAGTTGATGACGAAGCCTTTTAGAATATACATTTTCAGATGCTGAAACTACACTGTTGAAATTTACTGATAGGGCATCCCCCCCCCCCCCCCAACCACTCCCCCAAACTTTTTGTGAGTGTTGGAAATATAGTCTGCAAATAAAGATTAGTAATTGTAAATTGCACGCAGTTTGTTGGTACGAGACGCTAAAATTGATTGATTGACTGTGTATTTGTGTGATCTTTCAGGAGAGAAGCCATTTGCTTGTGACATGTGTGATATGAGGTTTATCCAGCGCTACCACCTTGAGAGACACAAGCGTGTCCATAGTGGGGAGAAGCCTTACCAGTGTGAGCGGTGCCAGCAGGTATGCACAGATGTATACAAAGGAAATGAACTATTCTTTGTGTCATATTTGGATGTACAAAATGTGCAATATGAAGATTTGATGTTTTAAAATGGACGTATGTTTTTTTTTCTCTTTTTTTTTTCTTGGTCTTTATAACTATTTAAATGGATTCACCCCCCCCCCCCCCCCCAATATTTACTTGAAATACTAACTAGTATAATTACTAACTTACCTATTTGTGTGTTTTTGAAGAACTTTTCACGGACAGACCGGCTTTTGCGGCATCGGCGGTTGTGCCAGGGTCGCGGCGTAGCCAAAGTAGAGAACCAGCCATGCTGCGAACCACGCCCATACCCCCAAGAACCCCCGCCCGCACCCCAAACCTGGAGTCCCCTGCACCCCCCTCCAGGCCGACTGGCGGTCTGACATTCCACCCTCCCTACATCCACAACACCGCCAGAGAAAAGGACAAGCCACAGGGTTTCTTCTTCTCAGCTCTGTGCTGAGTGACGCCACACTCTAGCACAGACTGGTCTTGCAGCTCCAGTCTTGGGATTACTATTGACAGAGGGACATTTGTGTTTTTGTTGACTTTTTACTGTGTTTCCTTTTCTCCCCAGTTTTTTTTTTTTTTTTTAAAAGACTAGACTTTTCTGTGATGAACAGTGGTCCTGTTTTGTACTTAATCTATTTGATTTTTGCAAAAAAAAAAAAAAAAAAAGTTTTTATTGTTGTTCAAATATATCTGCATTTGGTGGTACTCGGACGGGCTGTAGGTATTGTTTATCCTGACGTGTTAGCAACAAAATGGGATGAAGTGGTGGTGAGGAAAAGTATTTGAACTTCTTTCTAATTTTCACGTGGCCCATTTTGAATCAAAAAGTCACTTTGGTCAGAGCTAATAAAACTGAACTTTCCTTCCAGGTGAAGCAAAGAAACCACTCTGTTAACATCTTATGTAGAGCAGATCTTGCTTGCCATTGTCGCTAACATAGTGCTAAGCATTAAGACATTTCACTGAAGGCATTATCTGGTCTAAATAGGATTTTAACAATAGGATTTCCCTGACTTTATCAACATAGGAGGTACAGTTTTAATGATTACTTTGTGTAAATAATTGAAAATGTTTATTATTAATTCACTACGAGACTTTAGTAGTAATTTCTTTTTTGTGTCCACAAAATGGGCCAAAAACGAACTGATCATTAGAAATGGGTTCAAATACAGTCTGCTGCCACTGTTTCAGTGGAATCCTAAGGAAACGATGTGAGTGTTTATTAAAAAAAAAAAAGAAAAGAAAAGAAAAAAAAAAAGTAATATCAAAACAGTGCTTCATAACTGTAAACCAGGACTTCCAAGAAGGGGACGATGAGGTGCAGCCTGCAGTCGACAGGCTCTGTGTCAGACACCATGGGCTGGGGTCACCGGAGCATCACCTGTGCGTCGTGTGTTATGTGCCGACGACTCAGGAAATGGCACAGGATGGCAGCCATGGCAAGTCCTCACACACTTACAGAGAGTGCGCGCGCACACACACACAGACACACACACACACACTCTATGTGAAGATCTCCAGTACCTAACAGAAAAGTGTCTCTCCTTGCTCTGTCCATAGATCCTGGTCTAAAATAGCACAGGCTGGCCACTTGAAGTCCCATTATGTTGTTTGTACAGATGCTCTCATTGTGAGATTAGCGAGGGTATACACAATCTTGTGGCCTTAGTGTTTTTTTTTTTGTTTTTTTCTTCTTTCATTTGCCTTTATTTCTCAACCGTTTGTTATGGTGGATCAGATGTATTTACTAAGACGAGACAGCCTTTCATCATCATGGTGTGTTTTTTTTTTTTTTGTTTCGTTTTGTTAGTTTTTTTTTAATCCTAAAGCTGTCATGGTTACAGAATGTTGATGGCTTCAGTGGCGCTAAACAGCCTAATGTGTTCTCCTGTCGAGAGAGGTTGTCTTATGATGATGATGATGAATATTTTGGGTCATTGTTACTGATTACAGTGTAACACAGTATGTAATCCTTAAGGAGCCCCCGGGAGTTTGACAGTCCTTGTGAGAAGTCGGTAGTGCTAAATTGTTTCCCACTGCAGTGCTTTGGCCGGTCGCACACCATAGCAGCTCTACTACACACTAACGATTGCCTTTTTTATCCAAATATTATGTGGTTGGTGTGTAATAATGGATGTCTGTCATGTCATTGGGTTTAGCCTTAAGTAAGTGCGGATACACAAAATAATCATTGTAGTACTAAATGATATTGTAACGAACGATTTATTTTTACCTATGATGAACTTTGATCGTACTGTGTTAAAGTCTTTGGCGTCAGACAGCAGAGAGCCGGTTGATCAGGGGCCACTTTGCTGCCTGTTTGAAAAAAGTTTCTCAAACTTGATCCTTTCTGTGCCTGGCGAGCTGGTGATGGCGTTGTCCTGTTTAAGCCAGAAATGTCAGCGCTAGTGTGGGAGACACGCATGTACATATCAAGATATCGCAACTCTGCCAGAGCGAGTAACAGAAAACATGGTTAATTTCAGGGGACAAGAGAACTTCTGTTTTTATCATTTTTAATTTTTATTTAAAGGTCTAGATAAGCTTCAGTGAATGTGGAGAGGGAATCCCAGAGTGCATCATCTGGTGTCTGATTTCTAGGATGAACAGGTGTTTGTGTTCGATACAAATAAGAAACATTGCTGAGTTTAGTGATATTTTACCAAAAGTATTATTGGGAAAGTTTCTTTTAAGTGGTCCATTGATATCGAGGCAAAGTTGTGCGACGGTTTCAGTGTGTACAGAGATGGGGTTTAGTTTCAAGTGTTTTGAAAAGATTACGTGAAACCCAGTGGCAGCAAAGGGGCCAAGTTTGAGAAATGCATTCATTTGCTCTGGAAACACTATTCCAAATCTGTGGTAGGGATACTGCTGGTGCGAGCACATACTAAAATGGCTAAAGGGCAATACAGTATATAGTTGACATCACTTGTTAATACCTTTTTGTCTTTTATTGTTTTTTAGTATCAATCTCATTGTTAAAATGCAATATAATCCTTGAGTCTCAGATAATTTGTTTATAAGATTGAGGTTTAATTTTTCAGACAGATCCGAGGATTTATTTGTCTGAGAATTTCTCATCACATTTTGATGATTGTTTCAAGGACCTTTTTTTATTCTGATGAAATTGTAAACACTGGAGTGAAAGGAAAAAAAAAGACAAAAAAAAAAAGACAGATGGATAGATATTTTTTCCTTCAGACTGTACTAGATTTTAGGTTTTAGACAAAGCCTATTTCTCCTCAACTCGACACAGAAGGTGGACAGAACAATTTGGATCAGTACAGTTGAGAGCCCAGTATGTTTGGTAATTTTGACATTAGAGGCAGTAGTACCACAAGAAAAATGTTTTCTTTCTTATACAAAGTCCCTGGTATTTGTAGTAAATTATATTGATAATGGTATTAGATGAACAACAGCATAACAGTAGCTATCACAGATTAGTTGTTTTCTTTATTAGTCTTGCATGCAGAGTTATGGTCCTCAGTTAAGATAGGATCTTGATATTGATTATTTTGTGTAGGAAAATGAGTGCATAAGAATAACTTCCTAAAAAAAAAAAAAATGTTACAATGATTATTGTAAAATGGGCTAACTAATGTGTACCCTTGTGATCCAATTAGTTTCAACTATATGAAAATCAGAGGAGAGGCTTCTTACTATTATGCTGAAATAAAAGAATTTGTAAAGGACTTTGTATGCTTACTGGCTGTGTTGACTTCATTTTGATGTTTTTAGTTTCACACAGTAAAGTACCAAAGTAGAAACAGCCCGATAAACATAATAAGGTTTGAGATTTTTAGTTAAAAATAATTTCAGCCATTCCAACGTAAAAACAACTACCTGTCTCACTTTTTTAAAATATGGTATATGCAGTGTTTCGACTTTCTCGCTAGATTAAGCGACTTTTCAGGCCATTTTAGCGACTTTTTTAAAAGGCGGCTAGCGAGAAATCTAGCGACTTATTCAGACCATCGGGGACAAGCGAGAAATATATTATATTTTAATTCATTGCCACGCATGCTGATCAGAGTAATCGCAGTCCACGTTGAAAAAAAAAAAAAAAAAAAAAGTTGAATCTTTCTAGCCAGCGTTGTCTATCGTGTTCAGGGAATACAAAGTTTTCCCAGGGCACCTCAACAGGTCAAGGGTTAGAGGTAAGACCACTCAAAATAATATATGGTGATGTTTCTCTAGGCGTTGCAGAATGGAGTATCAAGGCCTTATTACTTCACACATAGCATCTTGATGTCTACAATGTTAGCGGATAGTCAGGATTAAAGTTTTATTCTCTGCTTTCCACTCAGTTTCTTATTTAGTAACACACTGTAAACATTGTCTCTACATTGCTGCTCTATTTTGCCAATTGACATTCCACATTGACA
>CALSCE010010723.1:5768723-5779493 GCA_943593645.1 Bovichtus variegatus | reverse complement strand
TATATATATATATATATATATATATTACAATGTAATAATATATATATGTAATAATTAATATATATATATATATATATATATACATATTACAATGTAATAATAATATATATTACAATGTAATAATAATAATATATATATATATTACAATGTAATAATATATATATATATATATATATATATATTACAATGTAATAATATATATATATATTACAATGTAATAATATATATATATTACAATGTAATGATATAAATAAAGTGCATAATATAAAATGTAATAATTACTTTTACATTGTATATATAATAATTAAATGAATATGTTTTGCACTTTATTGTGTGTTTTGTTATGTCTGCCCCACCCAAAAATTGTCTTGCATGAAACCGGTCCGTGTTGCAAAAAGGTTGGGCACCGCTGAATGCACAATGGTCTAACAATTTAAACAACAAGCCTTAGGTGTGCCTGTTCCTATTGTTCTTTGTATTTCATCATAACACCAAACAACAGTCATGTTACTCGGAACATGTATTAAGCATTTTAAAAACCAAGTTTGAACTATATTTGAACAGTTTTCCTCACCAGGGCTCGGTGTGCTTGTTACCTTTAACAACATTTCTGACTTGTTTAAATCGATGTCATTTACTGCAGTAAATGTTGTGTCAATGATCTACTTTTCTTGGCACAGGTCCCCTTTGGTGAAGTAAGGTCAGTTGTTGATTGGCTGAAGATCACAGGGGAGGTCGGTCATCCTGAAGATGAGCATCCGAAGCGGAGGATCACAGGACTTGCCTGCACGCAGAAGGAAGTGAGTGGCGCACGTTTCTGGGGCTTCTTTAGGAAGTTGTGTGTTGAACCAGAGCTGTTCTTCCAGCACTGCTTTGTGCACAATCTATGCCCGCTCATTTTCCTCGGCGCCAGTGGGAAGAATTTAACCCCCCCTGAGCTGCTTGCAGGTGAACGGGAGGCCCTCCTGGCCCTGTGTGACACTGCACTGTGCCAGGTAGTGGAGGCACTTGGGGTCTCGATGGTGATCGGGATTGGAAGGGTGGCGGAGCAGCGGGCGCGGCGAGCTCTGTCAGCAGCAGGTGCCAAGGTGCAAGTCGAGGGCATCCTGCATCCGTCGCCCAGGAGCCCACAAGCCAATAAGGGCTGGGAGGAAGCAGCGAAAGCCAAGCTGGCAGAACTTGGTGTCTTGTCACTGCTGAACAGCGAGTGAGCTAATCAACCTTCTCGGACACGTGCCTTCTCCGTAGCAGCATAGAGCGAGCTCACTCTGACAATGGACGATGATGTGGAGAGTTTGAGTAAGAGACTCGGGGTGTGTGTGTGTGTGATTTGATCAATTGTTCAATGTACTGCGAAAAAGTACAGGCTCACATTTCTCCTCACAGCTCAGTCCAAGGGGAGCTCGTAACACACTCGCGCCTTCCACGCCTGCCATCACTACTGCTGCAAACACATCTGCACCTCTTCTTCTTCTTCTGAGGAGGAGATCTATCTCCCGTCTGTCTGTTTATACCGCAATGTTTTTTTTTTGTTTTTGTTTTTTACGGACCAGAGCACGCTGAGCATGGCACGAGGCTGTACACCATTCATTGTAAAAAATGGAAACACTAATTTTAGTGTATGCTCTGGATATCTGTGTTAGTGTAAACTCAGGCTGTTGATCAAAATTCTGTGTTTAAGAGTTCGTTAAACTTCGTAAGACTAGTTTTCTTGGGGGGAGCCCTATACTTAAATCTTTAAATTCAGCCTTACCGCTGGCATTACAGCAAGTCCCAATAATGATGATGCTTATTGGGACACACAATTATCACTAAACATGACCATGACAAATGGATTTCAAAATACACTGTGTACTGTGAGTGCACATAAGACGTTTTAATTTGCCTTCAACAGTTATTAATTTACCAAATTGAGCAATTGTCATTGTAACTTTTCTTCATACATTATATAAACAATGTCTTGAAGGTTCTATGTTTCCAAAAATATAATCCATAAAGTCCTCAGGAAGAAAAACAAAGCTCTCACTTTACTGTCCCACTGTAGCTTATTGAGAAATATTCTGATATGACAAAACCATTTAGTAAATACACAGTTGTAAGTATTGTTTATGCTGGACCTCAGTACAACACTATTCGTTTGTATTCTTTTTGAAAATGTCTTTTTAAATGTCATTTATTTCAATACTATATTTTATTTGTTTTCACACAGATTTTATCCTCAAATAAATATAGAATAAGGAATTTGTCTCTGTCTCTCTCTCTCTGTCTCTCTCTCAGTCTCTCTCTGTGTCTGTCTGTGTCTCTCTCTGTCTCTCTCTCTGTCTCTGTCTGTCTCTCTGTCTCTCTCTGTCTCTCAATCATCATAGTATTGAGCACCTAACAGAGCTGCATTCATCTATCTCACAGATTTAATAGCTAATTTGAATTTATTGGTTTCAAACTGTCTGGATTTGCTTTTGACCATGTGATTCTCCCAAAAACGCACAAAAACCACGAGTCACTTATTCAGTGTGTTTGGTTTTTGCTGAAACTACACTGCCATCATGTGTTCACAAATGGGATCGCACGTCTTACGCAATAAGACGGTTATAAAACAGCTTTAGAATAAAAGCTCATTTACAGAATATTATAAGTGTAGGCTGTGTCCAAAGCTCGTGGACATGGCTGATGAGTTTCACACAAAACACACATGAAGCTTATTTTTGCTTCAGTATTTTCAGAGCAGTTTGTAGTAAAATGCAGGAAATGGCCACAATACAAATGAATCACAGGTTCAACAGTTTGCATCATATTGCTGAGGTCTGTTGTCAGACTGGAGATTCTGCTGTGTTTTTATATTTTTTATGCCCGTCACTGATTCCAGGAGAGTTGGTTCACTGAATTTTATATTCAGAGAAATGTTTAGCCTTCAGCATAGTGCCCCACTTTCCTCGCCCCCACCACTGCCACTACTGAGAATTGCAATAACTACCAGCAGCAGATCCTGTATCCTATAACAATATCTTATAATGGGAGTTGAAGTCCACAGCTCCGCTTTGCTTTGTGATGAGCTGAGTATCCATGAACTGCATCTCCCATGAGTCACCTGGCATCACTCACTTTACTCAGAGGTCCACATGGTTGAGGAGATGTTGTTAAAGGCTCGCACTGACACTATTACTCATTACTTTCTACTCATCGATCCACGGCTCTGTCCTTCACGAGGTAGCAGTATTCATTTCTCAGTAGAGTAAGGTAAGGAAACCACAAATTAATTAATGTGTTAATCCAATTATCAAATGCTTTGTCTACTTAATTATAGCAGACATAACTGCACTTAATAAGACTAATAACACAAGGCGATATTTATCTGTTCACTTGTGAAGAAGAAGAGCAAGGAAGGGGTGAACATGTGTTTTGTCTTTTTATTTATTTATTTATTAACAGCACACGTTTAAGAGCATGTGTTACTTGATTGACTATGTAATTGCAAATTTAGCTTAGATTGGTTGTTTTTAGGAATGAAATATATAACATGGAAAACAATCATTGTTTCAGCATTGGAATATAAAGTTTTATACTGGCTAAGGACTTTTTACGATCAATAACTCATTCTAAAAACTGTTTCAGTGAGATTTTGATATAATTCATAATGTGGGTTGATGGTAAAATCATTTTTATGGTTTAAATCGTTTGAAGATGACGTGATATATGAGCTTGTTGTTGTTTAGAAGCACGGTATAGCCATAGTGCTGGTGTTATGACCATGCTGCATTCCTGATCCGACCCTGCTATCACTTTCATCAGCTGTTCTCCTCCAGACTGAAACTGGAGCCCATTTCACTGCTCGTATGTTTTCTTCCTGTACAGCACAGTTTCTTATTACCATGGATAAACAGTCCACGGTGGTGTTTCGAAATGTGGGGCAAGTGTACTTCCCCCAAACCAGAGTGGAGTGTCACTACAGTCTGACCTCTGAGCACGAGTGGAGCCGCAGTGACTGGATTGGCATTACTGAGGTAGATTCAGCCACTTTGGCACCATTCCTCCACACCGAAGCAGAAAACATTTGAGCAAACATAAGTTCTGTGCCGTGTGGGTGGGGTGATAGGGATGCACATTTCTATGTTTTGCGGGTTAAATTGTGTTTGTTATCATGTCACAGGTGGGCTGTTCTTCAGTGAAACAGTATTACACATACACTTGGGCTCTTGTTCCTGAAGGCTACACCGAGGGTGCCAGCGTCAACTGCTGTGCACTTTTCCAGGGTGAGACTTCATCCAAACATAAAAACGGTTGATAATTTAGCAGATCTTCTCGATATTCTTACCTGCAGTGAAATGCAGTGTTTCGCTGCTCTGTCCGGTTGACAGTTTAAAGTCTGTTGCCCCTTTGAACACACCCCTGAAAAAATATATTTTCAACTGCAGTTTCTTGTTTAATATATAAAAAAAAAAAAAAAAAAAACACTGCTAATGCACCACTATTAAACATTTTAATTCCGTAATACAAATGTATTTATTTTTTAGTTCTGATTAATTAATATAATAATAATAATATACATTTAATATGTATCTACTTGATACAGCATCCTACCTACCCCGCCCCAGTGCTCTGGAGTATCAGTTTATATATGTGGATAAGATGGGAAAGGTGTGTGCGCGCAGCCGGTCCTTCACTTTCCGAGCTCCCAAGCCGCTGGAGGAGCTGGAGACTCTGAAAGAGGAGCGAGATGAGGAGGACGGAGAGGAAGAGCTGCTACTAGTCATCACCAAGGCTCAGCTGCTGCAGGTGGAGGGAACAAACGTCATTACTGCATTTAGTTATCTCTGATAAGCTACTAAGAATACGAATAAGATCCTTCAGTGCAACTTCTGTGTGCTGTAAATCAGTTTGATTAGAGCCACTGACATGACCATTCATCCTTTTCATGTTGAAATCTTCGAATATCCCTGTGCTCTCTCCACTTGTTATGAACAGCGTCGGCTGGAGGAATGCTTAAAAAAACAAGCGGATATACAGCAGGCTCTGGATCTGGCAAAAGAGGAGACGGAGAAAGAGAAAGAGAACAGCAGAATAGCAAAGGTGGAGTGGGAGCTTGAAAGAGAAGCGATGAAGGAGGAGATCTCGGAGCTTAGAGACAACATGAGACACAACTGTGAGATCTTGAAGAAGATGGAGGGGAAGCACCAGGTACACACAGCTCCTGCCCTCAGATTTCATGTGGTAGTCATGTCATTTTTCCCTCCAAAAACTTCTGAAGTTTTTCATTAAAGGATACGCACACATGGAAAAAGAATCTATAATAATTTTTTCTTCTTTCTTTCTACATTAAAAGAATGTGAAATATAGTCAGGAAAATCTGACATCTGAATTGAGTAAACTCATTGCTGAAAAAGCTGAGAGTCAGCAGCGAATCAAAGACCTGGAGGATGATATCAAGCTCCTGAATGACGAAAACGGGGACCTGGAAAGGCAAGTGTTTGAGAAGTATGCTAGCATAGACATTTGTCTCCGTATATTTATTTCCTTGGGCCTATAACAAACTGTTTTCGTCCCACAGGATGAAGGAGAGAGTGAAGAAAACCTCCAGTCAAATGAAACACGATGAGGAAAAGAGAAAGTGTCTGCAGGTAATTGCTTGGTGCTTCTTCTTCTTTTGTAAAACGTGGAAAACTTGGTCCGAGAGGGGGAACAGAGGACAGGTAGACTAAGAATTTACCGGAACCAGGCCAGATTGAAACGGTTAGGTGTCATCTTGCCAAGTTCTCACTTCCCTGTTCCCCCTCGTCTCTCCACAGGTGGAGTACGAGGCTGCTCTGGTGGAGGTACGAGGGCTGCAGGAGCGTCTGGAGGCCAGTGAGCATGTAGCCGAGAGCCTGCGTAGGGAGCTTAGGGAGCTGGGCACCCGCCAGGGACATACCCACACCGAGCTGCATCAAGCTCGGCTGCAAGTGGCCCAGCTCACCCTGCTGCTGTCTGAGGAGAACCTGGTGCTCAGGGAGGAGCGCGCCAACTGGACTCTAGAGAGAGAGGCTCACAAACATGCAGCGGAAGTGAGGACACACCAAAGCACATACACACCTGTGGGTCAACCCAACTTTAATGTTAAACTTGCTTTTATTCTTTTTTTTTTTAATGCAGACAGATTCAAAGAAATTCCAGGAACTGAGCTGTGAGGTGCAGAGGAAGGAGGAGTGGCTCCAGGAGGAGAGGATGGAGAGGGAGAAACTAGAAGTGGAGCTCGGACGAGAGAGAGATTGCAATCGAGTGAGTACATCGCAGTCACTATTATTCAACACACAAACACATTCACGTCTAAATATATCCGCTCGTGTGCCGCGAATCTGCATCGTCAGCTGCTAAGATTACATTTTGGAAACTGGAGAACGATGCCAGAGTTCGCTGTGGTTCTTTTATTACTCACATGCAGGCACAAATAGAACAAGCTTCCATGAACAGCTAGTAAACATTTCTCCACACTGTCATGTGGTCGACAAGAGCGGGAAAGAGGACAGGCCAGGTCAGATGCGTGGGTGCTTGCATGGCCTGAGTATAATGCTGCTGCCCCCTGTAGGTGCTGCAGAGTGATACTAAGCGAGAGCTGCAGGAGCTGATGGCCAGTCTGAGGGAAGCCCAGAAAGAGAGAGAGGAGCAGCAGGCGGACAAACAGGCAAGGATTCCTCACATATATCTTATATATCTTATGTTACTTCGTAAGATACCGCGTATCCTAAGGAGATGGGTTTTTTAGTAAAGGGCACTAATTCCAACTTTTAGTTTACAAACAACAGTTTGGTTCATGCTTTTGTTTAAGCACCCAATGCAATTTGGAACCAAAGGTGCACCGACTGTCAAATAAGCAAAAATGTCATTCAGAATTTTCCAGTTTTCAGGCTCATATTGGTGGTTGAGAAAGTAACTAAGTACATTTGCTCAAGTACAATGTTATGGTACATTCACTACTACTACTCCACTACATTTCAGAGGGAAAAATATTGTAATTTTACTCCATTATATTCTTCTGATGACTTAAGTTACTAGTTACTTTGCAGATTCGGATTAATAATACAAAATATAATAAACAAACAGATTATGATGTATTGTTTTGGGTTGAGATAGGATAAGACTGTAAAGCTGCAATATTAAATTGATGTACACAATAATGAATCAGTTATTACAATCTAATAATATAATATACATCATGCACAACGAGTACTTTTACTACCTCAGTATATTTTGATGCAAATACTTACTCGTACCAGAGTATTCCTACATTGTGGTGTTACTAACAGATCTGAGTACGTCAACCGTTTCCTTTCAACGGTTGTTGCACAGTTGCATTAATAGTGTCCATAAAGATATCTTCAATTACAAAAAACTTAAGAAACATTTTCATAAACTCAACAGAAAAAAAGGGGAAAATACCATTTTGCCTATTTATGTAAAAAAAAAACTGCTTAAATGTACCTCACCTATTCAGTTCTTATTCCTTGTCTTCTCACTCTGTTTCTTCAACATCTGTGGGTTTTGAAATTGCACTCTCTCAGGAGCTGGTGATCTACATCAGTCAGCTGGAGCAGAGGTTGGAGGTTGTGCCAGAACCTGAATCGAATGGGGACATTCCCACATGCATCTGTGAGTAATGAAGTGTCTGTGTACGCTGCTGTTTCACTGCACTGTAACGAGCACCAAAGTGAAGGCTCTAAACTGATTTTGAACAGCTCCTGGCTCTTCCTCGGAGGATGAAGACAATGTTTCCTCAGCTTCCCCCAGATCAATCGCTTTGCCTCTTTTCCTGTGCACTCCGCTGGAACGCCCCAACAGAGCTGAGATCCTTGCGGCTGAGACACGCGTCCAAAGCAAAGAGGACACACCAGCCTCTGACACACAGGTGTGCCATCCTCTTCACACGTAACCCAAACGAACTTTAACACCACCTGCATCGGAGCTAACAAGACCCGCGAGGGTTTCCTTCGCCCCGCGGGTTTTTGCAGCGGTTCCATTGTTGGACGCCGAGGTTTAATGCTGACTTGTAGAAAGAAGTCGTGACAATGTATTTACTCTAACTGGGCCAGATTTAAAAGAGGAACAAATGAACAAATCAATCAGATCACAGAGACGCGGTTTAAAAGGTGCTCAGCGTGCAGGTAACTTCTTATGACGATCACTTCATTTTAACATCGGTAAATACATTAAAGCAGGGGTCCCCAACCACCGGGCCGCGGACCAGTACCGGGCCATGGATCATTTGGTACCGGGCCGCGCAGAAAGAATAAAAAATATATTTTTTTGTGTTGGTAATATTAACTGTAAACATTTTTTGGTATTATATTATATATATATTACAATGTAATAATAATATAAATAAAATGCATAATATAAAATGGAATAATTACATCAACATTATATATGTAATAATTCAATTAAATGTTTTTGCACTTTATTGTGTGAGGTTGGACACGGCTGCAATGAAATATATGTTATTTTATTATTATATATCATTGACTTTTATTTATCTTGTTTGTTTCACAATGTCCACAAGCAACACGCTGTAGGTCAAAGGTCAGTGTTACAGACGAGTCCATTTAGCTTTCGAAGAGAAGCAGCTGATCCCACCAGAACTCGTCGACTCCATCCTGAGGTGACAAACTTGGCTCTTGACCAGCCACACACCCTGTTTCCCGCCTCCATGACTGGAATCACCTCTCCTAAAATATGATGCGATGACTTCATTCGCACTCCCCACCCTGGCAGACTGGTTTTAGAAAAGCTGTCGTTCCTCTTGCCAGGCACTTTCGTTTCTTGTGGGAAGAGCCAGAGAGAGCAACAACAAAAGCGTAGATCGTATGGTAATAGCAACGCAATGAGAGCAAAAATAGCAACCGTGATGAAATCAGTTCTTGTTAAGCAGGCAGTGGATCAGCAGGACGTTGAATATATAAACTTTTTTTTACTGACAGTGTTGTCTGTCTATTTTCTGTCCTCAGCGCCTTCGACCTCCTTGTCTCTGCAGTGAGGTGGTCAACTCCCCCATGTGGTAACAAAAAAGATGGACGACAAGTTGCCTGTTTACCATTGTGATGCAAATTCATGCGGGTCATAAAAAAAACCTTTGGGATTATTCTATTGTTGTTTTGTGGCTGTTCCTGTAGAAAATGGCCTTAACATAGGACATATATATATATATATATATATATATATATATATATAGTGAAGCTTTTACCTGTGTCTGTATTTTAAGACTACAACACAAAAAAAAAAAAAAAAAAAAAAAAAAAAATAGTTCTTTGTATGTTGCACTTGCACTTATTTGTAGCTAATGGTTGAATTGTTATTTATATTGTTTCTGTATGTTGCACTCACATTGGTTTGGCTTATTTGAAGCTATTGTTCTGCACTTAATTGATTACACCTATTTGAAGCTAATGTACTTGCAATATTCTTGAGTCGTATCCTCATGATTGTTTTGCACTTATTGTAAGTGGCTTTGGACAAAAGCGTCTGCTAAATGAACTGTAATGTAATTTATAGTCTTAAGTAATTTTGTTTATTAGCATGGCTAATGGTTTTATTACTGCTTAAGGATAAATAAGACTCTCGTTTAGACTTTCTTAGTAGACACTAATTGTCTATAAATATCTTTCAGTTCATTTTAGACTCCAAATGTAATCCCTAGATTTTCTAGCTTTTTTAGGTGATTCAAATATGTATACGGTGCAAGGAGAAGTGCTTTTGATGCCATTATTAGTTTGGACTGAATACATCTTGTTTTGGTGGCATATCAGGCCATAACCTCTGCGTGTGAGTGTGAATCGTGGAACTGTGTCAAAGGTGTGGGTGTGTGTTTTACAGACACGTGTGAAATGTACTGTTGCAGCTTGTTGAGCACAGCGTCAGTTTGAAAGAGCATGAAAGTTAATGTATGATACTTTTGTTTATTGATCTTAACTTCTGTTGGAAGGATGGGGCTCTTTAATAAAATCTGATGATAAATATATGCTGATGGCAGTCTGTCTTCTCCATCTTAAGACTTTCCGTGTTAAGGTGCGTGAAGTGATGGCAAAGAAGACAACAGCGGGACGCTGAAGGTCTGAGAACAAGCGCCTTTATCAAAATACAAGAAAGACAACAACAAATAACAAATAAGCAAACAACAGGCAACAAATAAGCAAAAATCAAAAAAACAAGAACAGATGTGTGTGTGTGTGTGTGTGTGTGTGTGTGTGTGTCAGAGCTGTTTTTGTATCAGTCCAATTGAAATAAAACTCACGAGGTGTCTGAATCCCTGAACATGAAGACAAATTATTTGCATAAAAAGACATCAGTTAAAAAACAACAACAACAAAATGTAACAGAGATTAAAAAAAAAAAATAAAAAATGGTTCCAGCTTAAAAAGTCATGAAAGGTCTATCACACAATACAAAGTGAAAATATTTCACATCAGTGACCTGAACAGAATTTGTATGAATTAATGTTGTTTTGTTTGTTTTTTGTCCAAATGTAATGTAATATCTTTGGTCTTTTTTTTTTTTTTTTTTTTTTTTTTTACTCGCATGCTTACATATAGAGCTGAGGCCTTTGTGACCTCATCCATGGCTTATCTATTGCACCAGCTCAAATTCAACAGAAGAAAAAGAAGAAAAAACAGGAAAACATTTAATTAGGAAATATCGTGGTTATGTGATATTTATAACCTAAACAACATAATAAGTAGAATTGGCTGACGATGTGCAAAATATTGACTGGTTTTGGCTCTGTGTGTGTGTGTGTGTGTGTGTGTGTGTGTG
>CALSCE010010723.1:5760335-5768713 GCA_943593645.1 Bovichtus variegatus | reverse complement strand
TGAGGACAAACAGAGTGAAGAAAAACACTAAAGATAAGTCTTATGTTTTACCTCAGTCATATATGATCGTGATGTTTCCGTCTTGTAATATCACACATGACAGTAGACACACAGTCTAAAAAAACATCATTATGGTTTAAGCGTTGATTATTTAATACTTAAATGAACTTCTGTGTGCGTGATGGCGTCTGGTGCCAAAGACCTACTGTATCTTCTGTAACTTGTATACATGGTCACTGCTTCAAAGCTGGCTGGTGTGTTGTCACTGTGGTCATGTAGGATGTTTTCCTGCTCTTATTCTCTACATCTTCTCTTTCTCTGCTTCATTCAGGGAGTGAATGTCTCCATGTACGATTATCAGAAACAAGCAGTCCTATTCTGTTTTTTTTTTTTTTCAGCTATCATACACTAGCTTCATCTCTTTATTTACATTGCAGCTGTACTGCCATGAAGGACCACATGGTGATGGAGAATCGTTTCCCTTACATACCATTAAGACTCACATTGTCTTTCATTACACCGATAGTGATCATTTTATACATCTTGCGTTAAAAAAAAAAAAAAAAAAAGAAAAGCTGTATAGTCTCAATGAAAAACAAATTATAAGTATTTATTTTACAAAATCCATGTATTGCATCACTCATTAGATACAGCGCACATGAAAACACATTATTTGAAAACTATCGCCCTGTGCTGCAACAGACAGGTCCCCCGATGTAAAGCTTCAGTTTTGTTGTTCATAATGTTGGACGGTTGCAACCTCATCTTAATTGATCATGTGATTCTTGGTCAGCTTGTGTCAATGCTGTCCAACAGAAGTCTTTGGGTGAGTACATTTTTGGTACGTTTTTTAAAAACATTAAGTTTTTTTAGTTTTTTTGCAACAAAACCTACTTTATGTGCATTTTTAAGATACTAACAATTGGACTTCTGCGTAAATGCTCACTGTGGATTATGTCAGAAGTGACGGTGACATCACATCTCTACAACGTCACTCTGTGTATTGGTAAATGCTCTGTTACACACTAATGCACACACACATACACACCTGAGGTTTTCTGTGAAGTAAACTGCTTTTAAGTGTTATATCCTTTTTGGATGTTTCTTCGCTCACTCTTACACAATGTAAATATTATGGCTTACGCGTACCTGGCCACTGTACCAGGGACATGTACAACTTCAAATTTGAATTATGTCGGAGCAGTCACCAACAGTTTTCTTAAAATACTGTTTTGACAGGTGAGACGTGGCCCTGATAGAATCAACCTGAGATAGTGTGATGACATTAAATCTACCCTGCAGATTCTTTAGTCCAAACATTTTTTGAAATTGTTGTAAGTGTGTATTTTTCTCGAGAGGTGGAGATTTGCTGCTGCATTTGTTTTTGCATAATTCTTTTAAGTGTCTTATTTGCATCACAAGCACCAGAGCTGAAATAACAGCCGTACTGTCTTTCAGATGTTTTACCCATCAGAGACGTTGCTGCCACGTGCTCCTCACGTTGTGAGTTTGAGTCCTGCTCATGACTTGCTCTCTCTTTGCTATTGCTCCCTTTACTATCTTTGCTATTGCTTTTCACTGTGTCCAATGAAGCAGAAATGCATACGATTAAAGACAAGCTTTAAAAAAAATGATTCACATACGTCCAGTCAAATGTGAGCAGGACTTAGTGAAACATATACAAAAAAAAGCAACACTGAGTCCCACAAACAGGCGTAAAGACAGAACAGAAATGTGTACATGCTTAGAAAAACCATACAATAAAAAAATAAGTTGCACATCTCTGAATAGTAATAAAAGGAATTCTGAGAAGACATTGGCGGCAAATGGACACCACGTAGAGTTCTGTTGTTGCAATGTACTTTTACCATTAATTTTATACAAAGCATAGCCCTTATAGATTGCGGAGGAGTGCATTTTCTTCTATCCACCACAACGTGTTCCTCTTTGTGTGGACAAAACACTTTTGAAATATCTTTTAGACAGTCTCATTTTGGCACGGTGATCTTTCACGCCGTTCTCCTCATCCCACTGATATTTAGTGCTTTTGCTTCTCCCACTCATTGCCTCCTATACTGAATTCAACACATGTACAGCACTCAGTATATGTAAATATGTGCTGTATGCAGCACCGTTGTTGTATAAGAGCCTAATTCCGTGAGGTTTCTGGGAGGAGATATTGCTGGGCGAGGGCTCAGTGACGTGAAGGAGGAAGACGCGTCATCGTGTCTCTCTCACTGCGTTTTCCCAGTCACACCTTTCTTTTGCGCGCCCGCTGCCGCCTCCACCGACGGCTCCCCGTCACTGTCCGCCCCTCGGTCTTTCTCCTCATCCCAGTAGTCGTCCTCTTCCTCCTCCTCTTCCTCCTCAACGGCAGACTCATCTGTGGTCTTCTCTTCTTGTTTGATGGCTTGAATGGCGGGGGGAGCGGCTGCAGCGCTGTCCCCTGAGTCACTGCTGTCCTCGAAGGCCTCA
The DNA here is from genome assembly GCA_943593645.1 of Bovichtus variegatus. Taxonomy (NCBI): domain Eukaryota; kingdom Metazoa; phylum Chordata; class Actinopteri; order Perciformes; family Bovichtidae; genus Bovichtus; species Bovichtus variegatus. The sequence continues at coordinate 5,766,238 of CALSCE010010723.1, read as the reverse complement.
GGGTTCTCCAACATCTCCCTGATCAGAGGAGGCATGGGGCCTGGGATCTCCGTCTTCAGTGTGATGGCTCTTTCTGCACCTAGAGGGACACACACACACACACGTACACATTTATTTAATAGGTAGTGTATAAAAAGGGACAGCCTCTCACACAATGTCCATGTTTCACTTTTTAAAGGAATCACTAACTGATGGGTTTCTTCCCATTTGAGGAAAACAATGGCTATGAATGAAACTCTTCATTCGCTTTATTATTTTAGACTAGTCATCGCCTAAATAACACTGGGCATTGTAAGATGTTTTGACACCTGTGCAATACGATACTTTGTATTACTAGTTTGTAAACTTTGCTACATTTTGTCCTGACACAAGTCGAACTTTTTCCAAAAATGGCAATTTCTTTATTTTAATTTGATCAAAGAACACCAAAAAATAAATAAAAATACAAATCTGACCAGACATTCAATGCCAAGCTTTAGTATTTTACTGTTGTTGATCCTTAGTATTGCGGACACATTTTGGTAAGTACCAAATAAAGTAGTAAGCCCTACTTCTAATTTGTGGTATTGGTATGTAAAACCTCAGCTGACCTTTGGTGCTGATTCCTCGGAGGTCTGTGACTTTCATCAGCATGCGGGGAAACATGTGAGGCTTGTTTGGGCGTCTGCGGCGGGTGTAGATCTTCAGAGCCTCTAGCAGTGGCTCCTGCAGCTTGTCTACCTTCTGTGGCTCCTCCAGATCCATACGGTCTGAATCAATGAGACAAATAGACACATTTGAAGAGGTAAAGTAATGGTAGAACTGGCAAAATGAGAGAGAGGGAATTGCAAAACAATGAGACAAAGTGAACGTCTTAAAGGCTGTAGGCTAATGATAGCACGCTAGCAGGGAGAACCTTACCTCCGCAGATGAGGCAGATGGCACTGAGTAGGCCCGTCTCTGTGTCGTCCATCTCCAAAGGGAGCAGCTGACCAGCAAAGGCGAACACGAGGTCTGTGAGCGGGCCAAAGCCAGCGTTATGCATCTGAGTCCTGTTGAGTGTCAGGCCATCTGAGAAGGTCATTGTGTCCTGTTCTGGGGTGTAGCGAGTGCATATCCTCAGCATCTGAGAAGGGCGAAGAAAATCACGGGGGAAAGAGACGAAAAGAAGAAATGTGGGCAGTTAGCAAAATGAGGATGAAAATCAGTCCAAAATAATTCATGGCAGCTGTTCAGATTCATCATTTATAAGTTAAGCAGCGTGACAAATGAGAAAGCGTTAGGGAGGTGGAAGGCTGGAAGGGGAGTTGATTAAAAAGGAGAAGTAATAGGAGCATGTGGTTGGTACCAGGATGTCCAGACATGCAGATTTGAGGAGGGTGATCTGGTCAGCGATGGTGAGCGTAGTGAAGCCTGGTAGCCGCTTGGCAAACTCCACAATCTTTATAATGCACTTAGTGGACAGCTCACTGAACTTATCCCACAGGCCCAAGTCCAGCTGTACTCTGTGGTCAGCACTTGAATTCTGGGAGAGAGAAAGAGGGACACTTTTGTCTGTGTGGCTGTGCAGATTCCATACAGTGTTTGTCCTTCTGGCAAAGCGGTGAGCTAATGCTTGAGTGGACTGTTAGGGGTGGATGTGATAATGCATTTTTTAAAAAAAACCTACTGTGGTGTATTTTCCTAGTTGGCCCAGAGATGGAAAGGTCTCTTGGTGAGCTTTGCTGACTTTTTTAACCAGCTCCTCTAGTTCTCCACTCAGCTCATAGTTCTCTGGCAGCACCACCTCCTCCTTTACATCCTTCTTCTTTTTGTTCCTGTCGTTACGCACCGCTACAGGGAAACACAGGCACAAGGTGACACAGTTTTAAAAAGCCCATTCTCCGCATTAGCTTTTTTTTTCTTTGTGATAATGATAGTAAAGTATTATTTTATAAACTAACTTATTGAGGTCCGTATTTTCTTCTCACCTTCTTTGGACATGCCAACCTCGAAGCATTTTTGAAGTCGACAGTACTGGCAGCGGTTGCGAGTCACTTTGTTGATCTGGCAGTTCTTGTCTCTGTGGCAAGTATACACCATGTTCTTTTGGATGCTTCGCCTAAAGAAACCCTGAAACCGATAAAATAAAATGTCTTGTACCCGGCTTCATTACAGGAAAGAAACGCTCTCTATAAGATCTCAGGAAATAGTGTTTCCCATGCTCCATGGGATGGCGATGCCAGTCACTCGGCCCACTGCTTCGGTTTGGACTGAAGTATCGCAATAAATGTCAGAAGAAGAATTGTCATGATTCATTTTTCCCCCCCTAGATTTATGACGCTAACATGCTAAACTAAGATTGGGAGCATGGTCAGCGTTATATCAGCATGCTAGCATAGTCATTGTGCGCATGTTAGCATGATGTTAGCATAAAGCTCAAAGCACTGCTGTGCCTAAGTTCATCCTCACTGACCCTCTAACATGGTTATACACTTTTAGTTGATAATGCTAATAAAATAAAGTGCACTATGCTTGAGGATGATGCACTGTACAATTTAGCCTGACACAAGATTGGTTGGCTGCTGTCTCACATAGAACTGATAAGTCCTCTTTCTAAACTATTTATTGGTCTCTGTAGATAAACTTCAAGCAGCTCTATTGAGCGTTCGCCAAATGTTCATTTTTTTAAAATTTCATTTAAAGCTCTAAATCTCCACTTTAACAATTTATATTTAGTAACCTTTTGCTGGTCACATGCAGCACAATGTTTGCCTTGTTTACATGTAAAATGTGCAGTATTAGTGAGGGTACACTAGAGGGCAGCTTAGCAAAAGCACGTCTACATCAGGCTTTTCAGTGGACATCAGCTGTTTCATACACTTCATACATGTCCTGTAAAGCTTTCATGTGTCTTTGGCTTCATATACCTTGCAGCCCTCACAGGAGCTCACTCCGTAGTGATAACCAGATGACTTGTCCTGGCACACAAAGCACGGTTTGTAGACGCGAGGAGGAGGAGGAGGAGAAGGAGAGCTGGGCACCATCTCCTCTGAGCTGGTGCTCTGGGTCTCCACCGCTGCAGGAAGAGAGAAAAAAAGAAACTCTTATTATATCAGAACTTGTTTACATAAGTTCGTAAAGTCTTTGAAACTATGATGAAAGCTAATACACCAACTGATTAAGAAAGAATAGTCAACAAACAACCCCCAACCCCATGCCGGCCACCCCTTGGTGCCAGAAGGCAAGCTCAAAGGCAGACATTTTTAAGAGAAAATGGGGGGGTGGGGAGGGAGGGGGGGGGGCACTGCTGATTGACAGGGACTTAAAAGAGACACAATTAGCTGATGGCCAGATGGCCCTGCTGATAAAATGTTGATTGGCAGCTGAGATTTGATTGGCTTCTCCATTTACTGGTGAGTGGGGGAGCAGCATACCTCTGTTGACTTTTTTGACTGACATCTGAATTTTTGCATCTGTGTGTGTGTGTGTTCGTGTGTGCGTGTGCGTGTGTGTGCGCGTGTGCGTGTGTGTGTGTGTGTGTTTGTGTGGCGCGCACGTGCGCAAGCTCAGATTTTTATTTGAAAAGCTGTCCACCCAGACCTGCCTATATACCTCCAGCCCATGTGAACAAACAGAGGCGGGATGTTTATGAGACTCTGCTGTCTCCCTCTGTTCCTTCTCGCTGTCTCGCTAAAGAAAATGGCACACTGTATAACACCATTTGCCGGCCGCAGGCACAAGTCCTTCAATTGCTGCTAATGAAAACGTTCAAAACAAACAATGTAAAGCCGGCGCAGAGACAAGTACGTCCAGCTGAATAAAACTGCGGTTTCTTACACTACACGCGACATTCCTGGTACACATTTGAAGGTGATGACTCAACAACAACCAGATTCCTTCGAACATGCTTTTCAACTTTCACCTTCAGTCACCCCAACTTCACCTCCTTCTGCCCATTCCCACCCCCACTCCCTTGTTTCCTGGCCCTAAATTCCTCAGTGCAGGCTGGACAGGGTTTAATAGTTGCCCAGGCTCATAAGCGGCCCTATAAAGGTTGTGTCTGGGATGGGAAGGAGGCCCCCGGCCAGGCTGACGGCCTCTTTATTGGGATCCAGTCACCTTGGGCAGCTATTCACATCAACAGCTCCATCCTTGGATCCCTTCCTAGTAAAAATAAAGAATCTGGGGTCAAAAACCCCAAAGTCACAGCCCCTCCTGTCCACCTTCAATGGACAGCACAGGACTGAACCAAATGTGGCCCCCACCCCACCGCAGCAACCCCAACCTGAACCCACAGCCTGTCATTAACAAGAGTGGTAAGGTTTCAAAAAACAGAGAGGCAAAGGCACAAAGGAATAATCTAATAAAAACAGAGAGGGGAAAATGAAAAGAGAAAGAAAAGGGAAAGAAGGAGGTGAGTCCGAGGACACAAACTTCCCAGAGGCCGAGAGGTTAAATAATATCCTGACCATTTAACTTTGACCTTGACTGCAGAAGGCCATTACTAACTACATGACCAGCAGCCTGCTTGACAATTCAACAATGTGTTCAAATATGACACAGCCTTCAATAAATCGTACCTGACTTCTGCCTCATTTGTTCCTGAGCAGTACTTACAGCTGTTGCAGCTATTCATCAAACAATAAATGACTATTGTCCGATAAAAGCATGTTTTAAGAAAGTGAGAAATAATACCTTGTTTTTAACTGAAATACTGTAAATATATATTTTATGTTGACCTGGTTTTGACACAGTGGTATGTAAGTGTGTTATTATTTAATAGTGTGTATATTAATTACCGAGGAGATGGTTTCTCTTAGGGAGAGAACAATCTAAAATAGAAATACGAAACACACCATTGGCCACTAACTTTTAATTTAAAAACATTTTTATTTGAACATTTCTGTTGTTTTAAAGTCATTTTTAACTTGACAAAAATATTCTTAACACATTTTATTTAAAACATTGACGTGTTTCAGCAAAGTGACATTAAATAGTTCCTTCTATTTCCCACATTGAAATTATAGCAAACAACTGTAATCTTGTTTTGTCCTTTGGGATGCTTACGTCTTTATTTTGCTTTATAATACGTGTATTTTTCCCAGTTGGTGCATATTACCATATTCATATTCTACAATTACAGATGTGTGCACTGCATGACAGAAAGTGTTAATACTTGAATTTTGCTATGAGATAAATGTGGAATCACGGTGAGCAGAGCTGAAACGCTTCACCAATTAGCAGATCAGCAAATAATTAATTGACGACGGCTTTAATAAGTCTTTATTTTTCTAACGTGCCGAACGTTCCAGCTTTTTTTGTGACCAATTAGTATTTATCACGTCTTCAGGACATACAAGAGATCATGTACACAGACAATTATTTTCCAACAAAAAGAAAGAGAAACACCCCGAAATAAGCAACAACTGGCCCAACTTCACATACAATCAGTAGAGATGCGTTACGATTAAAAAAAAAATGTCTCTGCTAACAGGCATTTTTCACTATTTTCTGACATTTAAAAAAAAAAAAAGATCCAGTGAGAAAGGAACTGGCAGATTAGTCGATACAGAAAATAATTGTCAGTTGCAGAAAATGTTTATAATGTTCCTAGTGGAACTGATTGTTTATCTTGTCAGACAGAGATTATGAGATTGTCCCGTCTGCCTATTTCATATACTTTCCGGAATGCGCTGTAAATAACATGCAGTGTTCTCCGACAATGAGGGAAATTATTCAGAGTATGCAGGAGAGAGTCTCATGTTGCACACCAGTTTATGAGTAAACAAAGAGCTGCTTGTCAGGCAGGAGGTAAATACTCTTATGTATTCAGTTTGGGGGGCATTAGAGCCCAGGTGTGGGAGGTGGAGCTGAATGAGTGGCACTGTAACTTGATCACTGTTTTCTGTTTATATAGTAACACTGACAATGTAAAAGTGGCC
>CALSCE010010723.1:5733934-5745773 GCA_943593645.1 Bovichtus variegatus | reverse complement strand
ATAATAATAATAATAATAATAATAATAATAATAATAATAATAATAATTGCATTACACATAACTTGAAGTTGCTCCAAGACTTGCATTATAGGGAACTAACAGTGTGGGGTGCAAGGGTAAAAGTTAAAGTTTTCTGAATACAGATATATGAAATAGTCCTGTGACCCAGTAATATCATTAAACTGAAGACAGAGGAAATAAAGTAAAAAATACAAGGACATAAGTAAAGACTTTTTCAGGGTGTTCTCTAAATTAGAACAGGCGAAGGAGACATTCTCCTTCACTCCTCAAATCAACTTCATTTTCTAAATACACAACATTGTCAGTCTTTGCATGTCTCTCTCTGCGGCCTCGCTGCGTCTCTCTGTCACTGTGAAGTGCAACAGCGCCCCCTGTGACTCAAAAGGGTCTCTATCCAAACACACTGCTTTTGCAAGTTGAAATGAGAAACTTTTATCTGCCAAAAAGCCCCATCTGAGGAAATGCATGTTTCTCTGTTCTAATGATGATATGAAAGATTTTTGATTCTATGGAAAGCAGCAAATTACACCAGGGACCTTGCTAGGTTTGCTGTTTTTTTTTCCTGCCTGCCCTCTCTGTTTCACACAAGACAGGCTTGTCAGGACACGGACATTCGGCACACCATCATGTGCCATGCTGTGGTATCGGGATTTCTTGCCCCCTGATTGAACCATGGAACAATTGGACCCTCGTGATTGTATTGGACATTATTAACACATTTTCTTCAGCAATCTGAATTAGGCTGAATGTGACGTTTTGAGCTGTATGTCTGAACATGGTGGGATTCTTTCAGTTGGGAGCATCTTTGTATCTTCTTGTGTGTTGACGTGAGTTTGCAAAGAGTTTTCTCAAATTGTCTCTTTTTATGAACTACACCCAAATGGAAAATCTTTTTGTAAAGGCACGTCCTTCAGAGCAATACACTCTATCACAGTGATGGATAAAACACAGCCATGGTTTGTGTAAGTTGTGTAAATTAATAGTAAATCATCTTTATTACTCACACAATGCAGCCATCTCTTTGGGAAGGTCTGCCCCAAACCGGCCGAAGAGGTGGCTACTGGCCAGCAGGTCGAAGGGGGAGTGGCTCCGCATGGAGTTAAAGGTGAACGGGTACATTGCACGAGGGAAGCCGGTCATGTGACGCACTTGGTGCTCCCTGTTGGTAGCCATCGCGAACAGTGCTGTTGGTGGTTCGGGGGACTTTTCTCTGACTGTCTTTCCTCCTCCTGTGTCGTCTTCGTCAGGGGCCTGCGGTGAGTTCGAAGTGGGCTGCTGCCATTCAGCCCCACTCAGCTGCTTGCTGCTGTGTTGTCAGGCTGCAGGGAGGTGAGAGGGATGCTGACGAGGGAGGAAGAGAGACCAGGAGCCACGTGACCAAGACCCGACCAGGTCCAGACTGTAAAAAAGGAGGGAAGAGAAGAAGGAGGGGTTAGATACTGGAACTAAAGTCGGACCTCTCGAGAGCACAGTGGCTTCAGAACTTCCCCCGTCACATCACAAAACAACAATCTTTACAAATACATCAGTGGCCAAACCTAAAACATCTCAAAAGCAAAAACTCCAGACGAAGAAGACGAAGAGCAAAAAGAGTGCTGAAGAAACAGCAACTCTTTTTTTTTATCCGTCTTCATAGTAGTGCAATGATTTCAGGCAACGCCATATGATTTCAATCAGTAGAACTGTATTATAAAGGGTCTCTCTGTTCCCTCTGCCAGCCTGACTGCAGCCAGCCTGCTCGAGAACAGCCAGCCACAACATGGGTACAATTAACCCTTTACAACAACAGACACACATGACCTGCTCATTCCCACTGTACCCCACGCCATAAACCCTCTGTGCCCTCAGTGAAGCACACACAGCGCTGAAGCTTGGTGACGATCACCACGTCTCACCTTCTCCGGGTCTCAGGAGTGGACCTGTGACCCTGTCAGTGAGTTATACGAGGGCAGCCCTCTCCTCTTGTTTCTCTACGACTCTGTCATCCCCTTCAGTGATTTCATGAGTGGGTGGAGCTTAACTCTCTGTGGCCGAGCTGTGGTAAATACAGCTCGGCCAAAGAATGTCTTGTTGTTTTGGGGCTGCTTCGGCATGGGAATTGAACACCCAGGATTGAGTGAGAGAGGAGGGAGAGAATTATGAATGTACAAATGTCCCTCATTGAGCTATTAAGAATAATGCACTGATTTAGTTTTAAAAAAAAAAAAAAAATGAACTATCTGTCTTTTAAAATAGCATTCGTTGACAAATCCTTGTCTCTCATTTGTGCTGACAGACTAACTCAGGTGCACTAATACACGTACATATACATATACAGTCAGTTACACACAGGGGCCTGTCAATTACAGCGCTGCTGCAAAGGGCCGTTCCTGATTGAATGTAAACTGTTCCACATGTGGAGGTAAAACTACTGGCGAGAGCAAAGCCCCTTTACAGGACGCACACACACACACACACACACACACACACACACGGTCATGTGTGGACAGTAACATTTACTCAAGTACGATACCTTTTTTTTGGGGTCATTTACTTGAATATTTCCATTTCCTGCTTTTTTATACTTTTACAATTTACAAATACAACAACTTTACTACAATTCAGATTTCACATTTATTTGATAACTTTAGTTACTTTGAAGAGTCAGATTATTAATACAAAAAGTAATCAACAGATCATTTATTGTGTGTTATTACAGGTTAAGATTACACATTAATTATTATAATCCAACAATATACTACCAGCTGATATTATTCTGAAATTGACCATTGAAGAATGAGTACTTTTACTTTTACTACTTTATGTATATTTTGATGCTAATACTTTTTGACTTTTGCTAAAGTAACATTTTGAATGCAGGACTTGTAATAGCGTATTTTCACACTGTGGTATTTGTACTTTTATTTAAGCAAAATATACTTCGTGCACCTCTACACATCATGTTCCATGTTAAAGGGTCAATTCACTCAAATCACCTCTTGTGTTCTTGTGGTATCTGCAGATTATGCTTTTATTTGTTCAGATGTTGTGATATATATTTATATGATTTCTGTGTCCAGCCTAATACAATGTAGATGAATAAAAGTGTGTTAATGGTACTCACAGAATTCATGTTTTTCCTAACGGTGTCCCAGTTACGCTCCAAACACCTGCTTCCACTGATTTCTTCAGTGGAAAGAAGTTCCAATCAAAAGTGTTTACAACCATTCACCTCCATTGTATTGTATAAAACCTGGACAAAAATGTCTCAACACCACTAGGGCTGAATTTAAAAAAAAGTGTGTTTCCTCTGATCAAAACAGGCTTTATTTTGAATCATTAGCTGCTGCACCTCATTAAAAGGTTCTAACCATAAGAGTGTGCGCCAGACTTCTTCACTCCACATCGAACGAAAATGTTTTTTGTTTTTAAATTTTGGCGAGCTGAGCTTTTCAAGTTCCTTACAGTTCAGACATAGGATGAATTTATTTATTTCAAAAATGTCATTGAACTTTTCCAACATATGCGTTTACCCGTCACAACACGACCCAAATTACAACAATCAATATCCCCGCTCGACAATATCCACCACACCAAATGCACAAACACGCATAGATAGACGAGAACAAAAAACACCCAAAAACAAAAACAACTGCTAAACACTCTGCGGGTGGAGATGAAGGTCCAGGGAACCAATACTTAAAGTTTGGAAACAACATTTTGTTCAAAGTAGGAGAAGAAAGGCTTCCAGACTTTAAAAAAGTGTCTTAACTGAGCCCAAGAGGGAATATTTAGGTTCTATCTACTATCTTTTCATACATATTTCACCTTTTCTGGTATTCTTACTCTTGTGCAAATTAATTATGCACACATGACTTTTATTCTTTAGATATCAGGACATTTTAGACAATAAATACAACATATATTTGAAAAAATCTATATTTTTAAACGCTTAGTTGCCAGTTTACTAGTTACCCCTATGCTAAAATTCTACCTTCATGAAGATTACAAAGTCCAGCTTTTGTTGAAACTTTTAGAGAGGCGTTGATTCAACTGGAAGGCTGCACTTTGTGTTGCTGTAGAATGGTATTGCATCTCACTGAGGGGTGTTTTTAACATGTAGTCTGCCCTCACTGATATAAATGGGCTGAAGAAAATATTAGACTCATCATCAGACATCTGTGCTACTATTATTAGAGTCTTCCACATCCTTTTGTTGATGCAGAAGCTACTTCTTCCCACACACACAAGCACATACAGCCCATATTACACATTCACACACAAAGCCACAAAGTCAGCGCAGCGAGTGTTGTTTTTAAAGTCATATTTCCCATATTGACATTTTTTCTGTGAATGCTTGGCTCTGCTGCGGTTTTCCTTCACTGCGAGGGCCAGTAAGGGAGAGTCCCTGGGACCATTTTAACAAAGAACTTTTGTGTTTGACAGACCGAAAAAATGTCAAACACAGGTTGGACAAAGTGTGTAGCGATTTAAAAAAAAAAAAAGCGGTTACATACATGGTCTGGAATGGTCGCATTTTGCAAAACATTTTTGTAAAACATATGCATGCACATGCCTGTCTAAAAGCGGAACACAGAAACATACAAGCACGGACGTGTAGGCTACAGAAGTGAACATACACAGATGTTCTGTGACTTTAATCATGTTCATGGGCAAGTAATCAGTGAAAACACACTGCGTTCACACATGCTGAAGCACCATTGAAAGCTGCAATTGACCTTGAAGAAGAACGAAGGAGTAAATACAGGACGCAGGATCGTCCACAGATGCAGCTTCTGAGTCGGTCTACTTCAAGTCGACTCTTTAACCAATCAAATTCAGAGACCGAAATCACCAGTATGAAAGCCAGATGTATAAAAGGATCAGGATGAAGAGAAAAAATAAAGTTTTGAAAGTTGAAAAAAAAAGATGGAAAAAGATAGAGGGAAACAGAGCAAAGGAAAGGGAGGGGAAGAGTTTCAAGCATCTGGCAGGCCATGTGTAAGAAGTGAACAGAGTCCTATTAATTAGAGCCATACTGGAAAACGGATTAATAAGAGAAAGAACGGACTGTGGTAAAAAGCAGCATGGGAGGAGGGAGGGGGGGAAAAAATGGGCCGAGCGACTGCAGAAAACATACATAAAAATAAAGCAATGGTTTTATTTCTACTAATAAACTATGAAATAATGTGTGCCCAAGCCAAGGAATGGTTTCTTTCTCTCTAATGAGTAACACCCCCGCCCTCTCACTCTCCCTCCAGGGGGAATACACCTTAGGTAGAGCAACAAAAGCAGTGCTGTGTCTCCGGGCCTCCAGGCCTCAATGCAGCTTTTATGAGACCTGGCTGGGTCAGGTCAGACTGGGTCACCTGGTCCTGGTCCTGCTGACACACACACACACACGCACACACACACACACACACGCATACACACACGCATACACACGGCACACAAGCGATGTTCCCTTTTCCCAGACTATGGGGATTAAAAACAGCTTTAGTGTAAAAACGTTGGGGCTTTCCACCTCTCAGTTTTTTTCCAACAAGTCACTACATACTTCCATCAAACTACGCTTGTCGGGGCCTCGTCACTGTGTTCGGTGCATCGTTGCAGCAGTTTGTAAACATATTTCAGTTGTAAATCGTTGAATAACATGTCTTAAGAATTTATTAGGAGCATCATCTGGACCTAGTTAACGTTCGTGTAAATGTGACTAAACTTTATGTTTTTTTCCAACCGATATCAGCTTGAGGTTATAGTTACGAAACCAGAGAGTCCGCGCACACTGAACTGTTGTCATTTACATGTGAAGACGATGTGTCCAGATTAGCATTTCAGGAGCCCACCTCACCTAATTTGCAGCATGCGAGCTGCATGATATCATTTCGTGTTGGACAATTTGTGGGCAACGCTGTTTTCATAGAAATCTTTATTGTATTTTGTTACAAACAACAAAACAGTTGCAGCCAACATCTGGACAGGAGTGGGATATGGACACAGTCTGTTCAATCTCCATTCTGTCCCCTCCTGTCCTCCGCAAACTCGTGATTTTGTAGTTCTGATTTACATTTATTTCCGTTTCTATTGTCAGTCAAATGAGAAAGCACAAAATAAAGATTTGTTTCTAACTCATAAACGCATAAATGAACAGGCACCCTCTATTTTACGACTGCAAAATCAACATAAACACAGTTTTATGACAAAACCTGTATTTTGCGTGATTGTCTGTAATAAAAATGAAACTTTCTGTTATATGCGGCAGAAAGTTAACTTCTTATCTTCACTGCTACACACAATGAAGAGCTTAACTTTATGGAAATTGGCGGCTTTGTTTAGGTCTAGATCCAGAATTTTGGTAAAAGTTTCTGTTGGTTTTTTTTTTGTGCACATTATACAAATATGTCCTGTTGGTGTGGAGATAATGTGGTGCAATTTTAGGGGGAAATAGATGACTGGGGAACTACAATTAATCTTAAGATTTACAGTATAATGAGTCCACTTTTAGGGGCTGAGAAATGTGTGGTAACAGGAAGTCTATGTGTCTTTCAGCGTCAGTTAGTAAATGATACATGATGTTCAGACCTGGAACTCTTGACTATCCTCCGTATACAAGATAAATGCATGACTGGAAAACTGAAAGAATTAGATATAAGGTTGGCATAGAAAAGCATGTGATCGTATCATTCTGAGCCGTGCAGAGTAAAGTTTTGAAAACCAACCAGCTTGCTTAGTCAATTGCCCTGGATATTAACCAATTATTTTATATACCAAGTAACAGTATCCATCTGAAAGTACTAATAACTCCTAGTTTCCTGCCCTGTTCTTACTGCTTGGCTTCATAGTGGCAGCAACAAAACAGCTGTATTGCTCTTGCATGGTGGCCATCAGTACTTCTGCACATGTCAGCATGCATCAGCCTGTTTTGACTATTTCTTTACTCTTTAAGCGCAAAGAGTCCCTCTTTATTTCTACTGGCATCACCTGATTCCGTCTTACTCTGAACAGTCTCACCCTCAACTTATTTTCAGTCTCAGTCATAAAATGCCACATGGACAGGTTTCTTGCTCACATTCTTACCGACAGTTGAAAGTGAACTCTCTTCTCCGTAACATAGAGGAACTAGCATTGTATGGATGGAACATATAGATGAGTTATCAGTAAAGCAAACAGTTCTCTGTGTACACGTGATTATACGTTGAGGCCAACTCTGTTACGCACAAATGCCATTTTTATTTCTGTGGTTTCATATTTGACTTAATTTGGTCAATTTAACATACTAACTGTATGCCATCAGGCTTCAAGGCAAAATAAAAAAAAAATGAAAACAAAGAATCTTTATCATTTATAGTGTGCCTGCAGTTCTTCATCAATAAAACCCATTATACACTTTGGACTATGCATGGTCAACATTGTATTTTTTTGGCAAAGGAGCATGTGCACAATGAGACGTTTTCAACTTGTCTCGAGTACAAAGGAGTGCAACCACATTGCTGCGTTTTTGGATTTCAGTCAGAAGCTTTTAGGCTCAGAGGAACATGGATGAAATGAGAAAAGGTAAATATTAATGTGTTAATACTGTTAATGTTTCCATGAAATTGAAACGGTGTCAGTTAAGTGACTCCAAACTAGCCCCAGAGGGTAGGAATGCTCTGCTCCACATCACATAATAAAGGTCTTTATTTTGTATAATCATGTGTAATCCTCAGTGCTAGCATATCTGATGGATTATATGATGATATCTTTTTTTCTATCCTTAAAAACGGGTTCACGCCAGTGTGAGTGTGAACACTTGGCTAAGACAAAAAATAATATTAATGTTTGTCTGATAATAAACACACTTTGATCTTTTTGGACTGAGAAGAGGCCATATGAACCGAAAAGTCTCCTGTCAGGAAATAGAAAACAAAAAAAAAAATTGTTTAGTTTTTTTTCTCTTCCTAACTATTTAGTCATCTTTCTGTTTCCAAGCTAGTGTGTGGGTTCAAGCCAGAGCGATGTGAGTCAGCTGGAAAATAGGCGGGTATTCAGCGGTTTGGTTAGTACAGACTCACTCTTTTTGAATTTACTGGTTTTGTTTATCTTGTATTGTTCTTTTGTGGCTATGTGTTTTGCTTATCTGCTGTTCTTCATCTTTTATTCTGACATCTATTTGCTTTTGTCGGTCTAATATTGAAAACAATTTTTATCCACTTTTGACTTTAACAACAGAAGAAAGTTCATGGATTTGAACAGCTTGCGGATGTTGACATTAAAGTGATGGTAGGAAGGAAATCAAGAAACTTAAATGCTTAAATATAATCTCTGCTTTTGAAACCACAGTGTCTCTCTATGACTCCGAGCCACAGAGTAAACTAAAAGGCAGAGTCTGAGTGGATATGAAGGCCAAAAACTCCCTAAAAAGCAGCCAGATGCAAGGAAAAACATGACTTCAGCAGGGACAATTAGCTGTAAACCAAAATACCACAATCAAATCTGGCATATTCTGAGAGACTGCAGCCAGGGATGATCAGTGCTGAACACCCCAAGTAGAAAATGCACATACTGACACACAGGAACCATTACAGAGGGGGAAAAACACCATCACCCACAAACAACTTAATCAGATTTTCCAACAAATGACTGTACTATATTTTATGTCAAACTGACATGTAAAAATGTCTTTTGAGGAATACAAATATTGCTGGGCCATAAACCATCAGTGTCTGACAGCCATCTTATAACCGCATAAATGTTTCTGGCTGTGGCAAATACATAGTCTCATTTTCAAGCAAGCCATTATGTAGTTAACTTAGTCAAGAATGTACACACCGATGTATATATTATGCCTCAAGACAACATTTGATATCTATTTTCCGAGTGTTATTACTCAGAGACATCTTTCAGAATGATTGCCAGACGTTCATTTTCGTAAAAAAATGATTTTGGGTAAACAGGATCTGATCTCCCTCGTCTAACTTATATAGGCTATTAAAAAAAAAAAACTATGTTTGAAGTTTGAGCGGGATGAGGTTCAAAATCCATTTGGTCTCTGTGACATCTCAACCTCACAATAGCTCCACATTTTGGGAAATACTTTTTTTTTCTCGCTTTCTTACCATGAGCTCGATGAGAGGATTGATACCTCTCACGCCACAGCCAGCAGCCGGTCACAGAATCTGTCCACGGACAACAACTGTGCTTCCTTTTGTCCGTGATTAAAAAATACAGTACAGTGTAATCGACAGGTATTCACACTAAACCAATCATCAAATCTCCACCCTGTAGAAAATGATCTGAAAGTGACCATTGTCGCTCTCCACCTTGTTCATTCTCACCCACAAAGTGTGACTTGACTCTCGACTAACTTACAGCTTTACTATTGTGCACATGTTTAAACTGTTTGACATACTTGGAGTAACAGGCTGTGAATTATGTGTTGGCAGTGCTAATGGGGAAGATGTTGATGGTAGTAATGCTTCATAAAACACACAATGTTGTCATTATGTGGAGACAAACCCTGTGGGCTGCCGGGGGTCTCCAGGTCGGAGCCGGGGTCAGCTCCTGTCGCTCCAGGCTCAGCAGCCCGGGCCATGGGTCAGGCCTAATTGAGGCATTTGGTAGGCAGCTTTTCATTTAGTATTAAAGTGAAAAGTGTGTCTAAAGACCGCCTGAACCCCCCACCACCTATGTCTTGTCCGCCTGCGTATGCTGCTCCTCCACACAGAGGATTACGAGTGTGTTTAAAGGGACTTGTAGCCTGTACCGAAGAGCAGCCCCGGGCCATGAGTAAACACACTGAGCAGCTCTTTAGACACACTGAAACACATTCAGCCTTACATTTTGAAAATGTGCAGCGAAAGCAATAATGAATGTTACAATTGACTTCCAAATCATTTCTGAAGCCAATTGGGCACGTCAAGCCGAACTACAGCCAGTGCATGGCTCTCAAAATAACTCTGTGAGCGATGTGTAATTCTGCAGAACAAGAAAACATTTGTGTCTTCTGCTCTCAAAAAACAAGTAGCAAATGCTCGCTTCTTTGTTTTGGAAGTTCCAAGTTTCCATTTATGTGTAGCGAGCATGAGAACAACCCTGTACAAAATCAAACTCAGCTGACACGGACCAGCAAAAATGGGATTTTTTTTTTTTGTTTTTTTTGTTTTTTTTATATTGGAGGAAATAAAGAAGAAAGAAGTCAGTGAGACAGAGAGAAAGAGAAATAAAGAGGGAGTGGAGCCAGACAGCCTCCTCAGCCTGAGGGGCTGTCATTTTTGAAAAAGTGTAGAGAACAAAGATGAGATTGCAATGCAGTTAAAGGAGTTATATCCAACACACCCAAACCAATGCAGACATTGCACACATTTCTTCTCCAAATGATGAAACCAAATGGGGGGGGGGGAATAGGACTTAACCAAGAGCAGATGCATCCACACTTAAATGTTTGATTTTTAAAAGCTGAAGCAAAGCTGACCCGGGATCAGAGAGACAGAGTTCACTCAGTAGCCGGACGTCCCCTGACGGAGAAAATGACCGAGTGATGAAATGCATGGTAAAATCAAACCTTTTCAAACACAAGAGAAGAGGAAGAGAAGAAAAGGAAGACGGAGGAGAGCTATATTTAGCGAGTCTGTCACTGCTCTCCAGAATGTGATTCTCCATGTATTGTTTACACCCAGCTGTTTAAGCCCTGCTTATAGACTCGTCCACCTATTCCTGTAGACGTGCTGATGAGCATTCCTCCTGACCTTGAGGAAAATTAATCTTGAATAGATTTGTCAAGAGTTTGCTACAATAGCTCACAGCGGGGCCTCGCGTCGGAGCGCATAGCGTAGAGTGGCATGCTCAGCAATATGGTGTTGGCGGACAGACGCGGGCAGCTCGGATCAGCTGGGAAGAAGCACTTAGCAGATGAATAGCATCTTAATCACGATCATCAATCAAGCAAAGCATCGGTCGCACGAAGGATGCTACTTGAAGTGATTCACCGAGTGTATAAAAAGGGGATCAGTAGGTTCGTTCACACACACACACACACACACAATGCAAAGTAGCAGCAGCAGTGATCAGACACACAGCAGACTGTCTTGTGATATCCGGACTCGCCTATCTCAGTGTTTCCATCCCCGCTTATGTAATTGTGTGGATGGAAACCTGTTTACATAACCTCCGGAGGGTGGGTGGGGTGGGGTGGTGGGGACTGCGATGAGTGACTGAGTGTGTTCATACTCAGGTAGACCAGATCTACTCAGCCATTTGTGATGTTGATGGAGTGATCCATCAATTCTGACAGCCGGTCTGTTGGCTGAGAGCCTGCAGGCTAAAGCAGCCACTTCGTCTGCTGCTGGAAAAATGGCCTGAGATGGTTTACCGAGCTCACCTGTACAACTCAGAGTGCACAGAGGCAGACGTGTGCGACGGCAGAAAGCAGTACGTAGTAACTTTTTCTCTTGTTTATGTCATTCTTCAGGGAACTTGACACTCTTTATTTTTTCTGTGTAGAGGACCTAAGTGGTGATCATAAACTTTCAGCAGCCTGTGAATCACAGTTTAGGAAGTCGGGAATAAACAAAGCAAACCAATAAGGACACACACACACACACACACACACACACACGCACGCACACGCACGCACACATCTCCACAAAGCATTCATCGGCTCACATGGGGCAGCCCCGGAGCACATGCAAGTGCTGATCAGCTTTCATTCCCCTCCTTAGCTGTTTCTGTTGTTCTTTCTCCCTCGCTTGAAATCTCTGTTCTCAATTAAAGTTGTCCTCAGGAAACTCAATCTCTCCAGTCATGCTGTCCCAGAAACACACACACACACACACACACACACACACACACACACACACACACA
>CALSCE010010723.1:5635565-5733924 GCA_943593645.1 Bovichtus variegatus | reverse complement strand
ACACACACACACACACACACACACACACACACACACACACACACACAGAGAAAGAGAGAGAGAGAGACAAGAGAAACACACACATCTCACTCATGCTCTGACATGTCTTCTTTTCTCTCTCACACACACACACCGCCAACAGAAGTTATAAGGAAAAGAAGATCTTGAGAAAAATGGGGTTGAAAACCAAACTCACCAGATGTGGGATGTGAACACGGCGCACAGTGTGGATGTCGGTGAGGGTAAGTCAGCGGAGAAGTGAGCGGAGAAGGAGCGTAGTAGTTGTGTTTGTCAGTCAGAAGTCCCTCTCACGGCGACGATAGAGCTCAGCCTGTTGCATTCCGCCTCCCTCTCCTTTTCTCGTCTCTCTCTCTCTCTCTCTCTCTCTCTCTCTCTCTCTCTCTCTCTCACTAACACACACCCTCTCTCCCTCTCTCTCTCTCTCTCTCTCCTCCTGAAATCATTGTGTACTTTGATTCACAAACCCTGCCTTTGTCACGTGATCCAACACTTCAAATATACAGCACATTTTTTACCAGCCACAGAATGCCCGAAGGAAGGGAAAACAGGGTCCAGAAAGCTTAGGTTTCAACTTGCTGCCCACCCCCTCTCTTCCCCTCTCTCTCTCTCTCTCTCTCTCTCTCTCTCTCTCTCTCTCTTTCTTTGTCTCACAGTCTCTTTCTCTCTCTCTCTCTCTCTATCTTTCTCTCTTTACCTCCACTCCTTCTACAATGTACTGTCATTCAACGCGCTTTTGTTGGATTTCAACTCTGTGAGTGTTTGTTTTGTTTGTTTTCTAAATGTGTTCCTCCTCTGCTCACCATCCAAAGATAGGCCGACACTAACACACACAGCAGAGCGGTGCATGCGTCCACACACACACACACACACACACACGCGCACACACACACTTGCGCTAATGAAACAGTCATTAACTCACAGACATACACAAACACACATGCTGCAGAGGGCTGCACACCTTTGGGGATATCAGTGTCAGCCCTTGGCTTTCACTCCATGTTTACAATGCCTTGACTTTGGGACCGTGGCCAGCCGATGTGGGAGTCAAGGGGCCTGGGGCCACTCAAGGGCCACTCAGTGCTTTATTGTGACTACAAATCCCTAATGAGAAAGAAATACTCTCAGCATCAGTGTCCTTATGACTCCGGACAATGGAAACAATCATTAAAAAACTTGAAATGCAATGTTCAGCACCAAAATGTTATAAAGTACCAAAATGAATAACGCAAATGCAAACAAACTCAAGACTGATCACTTGTAAACAATTGTACAAATTAAACTTGTTTACAGTAACATGAGTTGCAACGACTATTAAACGCACAATACATATGAAGTGCTACAAATAAGAAAATATTAGGCACACAACAAATCCTTCTCAGAGAAGATAGCTTCTCTGAGAATCATACAGAGCCTGGTATATATGTTAGATGACTTCATTAAATCTCCACAATGCAAACTACCGTGAGCTGTTTTCCATCTTTCCTATCCCGAGAAGTACAAAGGGCCATTCTCCTGGCAGTTTCCGCACCTTTAAATCAGTTCAAGTGGACTATTTTCCTCCTACAGGATTTTCCTAAGCAAATCAACCCAGTGGTTTTCTGGTAAGGAAGCATTTAATGGTAATACATTTGATCCGTGATGAGATCAAACCTGGCCAGTCGGCCCCTGAGGGGAAGAGCTACCTGCCTCTTCATGTCAGAGATAAAACTGTCTGCTACTGTCTGACTGACTGGCCTCAGTGGCGAGTCAGCCCACTACAGTCAGCGCAGGTTACCTTCCAAAACAAAAGCTTTTTTGTGTCTTTAATAAGGTTTTAAGACATTGAAAATGTGGACATTTAAAAATAGCTGAAGGAACATTTTTTAGATTTCCACATTCATACATTCAATTCAAGCCACACCAGACCATACAGAGGCCTTTTCTTTATTTGTATTACTAACCAAAAGAAGCTTTATGGGAAAAGTAGCTACACTTTAAGCTTTGAGTCGTTCCCTGAACTGTTCAATGTTTGACCTTAAAAAAGATTACAGTATATACAGCAACAAAGGCAAGTTATGTCTTTTTGCCACAATACTGCTTTCATGCTTTACATTAACAATGGAACAAAGCATTGCCCCATCAAACAGTACGATATATAGCCATACATTATCCCACTTGCCAAATGAGGGGTTAAATGCATATTCTTGTAGTTTTATCATAAACATATACAAAACATTTTGGCACCTCTTCATAGGTTCCTGCCATAAATGACATGCAAACAACAGATCTAAGCCACATGGTGAGGGAGGAATGGATAAATTAATAAATAATTGCTCTCTGCAGTGACACAATGTGTGTTTCCAATAGTAGAATAAAAGGAATATGTGGAATGGATATTGTTAGTGTGGGATTAAATTTACAAATACGAGACAGAGATGTTTTTTTCCGTTCTTTCTTCTCTCAGCACTCACATACATACACTGAATTGAAACTGAGTGTTTAAACACAGTGTTTAATGTCCACATTAAAGCTTTGTCTAAATCATTTTCTACCGTGAGCCTTCTGTCTTAAATCCAATTTTTGTTGATCACTTCGGTCACAAATATCAATTGTCCAATAGCAGGTCCGCTGCTTCAACCATCTGGGTTACTGCCACACTTCTCGGCAACAGTGTCGGCGCGGGAGGTGAAAGGTTAGTCCCGTTTGTGTTTCTGTGTCAGTGAAATGTGCAAAAGAGGAGGGGAGGGTATAACATCTGGCTGAGTGTGAAAGAAGCATTTGTATATTTCTGACTGACTGTAAATCTAAGGGGCAGTAATAAGCACAACATGTGGATGCACGTTGATGCATGCGCACGCTCATTCACACACATTTCCATTCTCTCCCACTTTTGCTCTTGTTTAGTGTCAATAAGTGTCAAAGCAGGTTGATTCAGAAAGAAGATTAGGAACACGAGAATGGTTTTGGTAGGATATCGGAGGCTTCTGATAAAGACGGCCTAAAGATGTACAGCGAAGAAGAAAGAACAAAGAAATGAAGGAGCAAAACTGAAGAGGAAAAAAGAGGGGAGCTTTATAACTTTCTGTTTGAAATGGGGCCCTTTTTGGCAGCGAGCAGCGGAGAAACCGCAGAATGGTGCGACTCTGGAGTTGAGGGGTGGAGGAGGGGGGTGAGGAAAGGACAAGGAAGCAGGAGAGAGCGGAGAGGAGGGAGAAGAAAAGAAAGGGTGAAGGAGGAGGGTGCAGACGGCAGGTTTTAATCAGCAACAGGCTGTTGGTAATGAGATCACTATCCCACTGCTCTCAGATTGATGTCATGTGAAGCTCTGTGGTGCACAGGGAGGCATGCAGAGGATGACAGGCATGCATGACAAGCTCGCTCGCTTGCTGGGGCACACACACACAAACGTACAAGCGTACGTACAGGAACGCGAAGACAGAGTTACACTCATATTAAGCCAGGCAAATGCCCACAAACCAAAGAAAACACTAAAAAGAAACTGTACGTGCACAAGACACAAAGAACCTTTAATATGCAACAACTCCCTGCTGTTAATTTTTCTTCAAGCTAGAAAAAGAGCTGACACAAAATATAATCACACCCACACATACACCATAAACACGTTTCGGGTCCCAATGCTGCTTTACGTCTTTTCTGTCTCTCAAACAGCTAAACATGCACACAAAGAACATACTGTACCAGTGGGGTTGGCTAGACTTGCAGGCAAAAAAAAAAAAAAAAAAAAAAAAAAGAAAAGAAAAGTGGGAGCAAAAGAGGAAAGAAAACGAGAACTGGGAGGAAGAATAGAAGGGAGAGAAAAAGAGTGACACTCCGGGTAGCAGTTGTCAGTTTGCGGTCATAGAGTTTAACACACGACCTGAGAAATGAGGGGGCTTTCTTTTTTTTTTGCGTAAACAAAGAAACAGAAATACGGCGACCAAAAATGTATTTTAAAGCTCCAAAGCAAATTTGCATATTTGGATTTTGCTTGCATCTATTAGTGCTTGTGGCTAAGTGGAGAAAGAAAAGGAGGAGGACGGGAAAGAAAAAGGAGGTGCTGGAGGTGTACATGTGCATCCAATGAACAGTGAATAGTTTTTCCTATATAAATGTTCCCCAAAATTCAACCATGATGTCACCATGAACCTGTTGTGAACCCAACTCTGTCAACTACCATTACTGTCTCATTCTGCTCCTTCTCGCTTTGCCGTGCATGCTTCTCCATCTCCTTCCACTCTGTCCCCATCTTGTTCTTGGGCTTCCACTCTTTATCTTTCGCCATATAATGTTGTCTGGCTGCATTTTTCTTTTCAACACAAACTGCATGTGCCCCCCCCCCCCCCTCGTATCCCAACCTCCCCCCTCCCTCCATACAAACACACAAACTGCTCACAGCCATTTGGAAAGCCTCTGGTATAACAAGGGCAGTTTTAATCAGAACAAGCTGGCATATTTTGGCCAAGACCTGCACTTATGGTAATTCAATCAGAAAGCGAGGGGAACGAGGGGGAGAGAAAAAGTGAAAAAGGGGCACACGGAGGGTAGTAGAGTGTGAGACGGGGAAATAAGAAAAACAGAGGGAGGAAAACGGAGACAGTGGGCGGATGGGAGGGTGAGGTAGGGGTTGAGTGGTTGAAGGAGTTTGATCCACATGTGGAAATGATTGTCTAATTACAGCAGATATGTATAAGTGTTACTGCCTGCAGGACAGATGGTGATTGGAGGGCGCAGTGAAAATTAAATGATTGGATGGGGGAGAAATCAAGAGG
Source organism: Bovichtus variegatus (assembly GCA_943593645.1). Taxonomy (NCBI): domain Eukaryota; kingdom Metazoa; phylum Chordata; class Actinopteri; order Perciformes; family Bovichtidae; genus Bovichtus; species Bovichtus variegatus. The sequence continues at coordinate 5,729,155 of CALSCE010010723.1, read as the reverse complement.
GGTAATTGGAGGAGGTGGAGAAGAAGAAGAGAGGGGTGGTGGTGGCGGCTCATCATCTCCTCCTCAGACACAAGGCCTTTCCTAATTCAAGTGCCGCCTTTTACAACGGCTCTTTAAGTGAGTCGGCCTGCACCTCATCCTCAAAATGAGACAGTCCAAAGACATGTTTCTCATCAACTGACACAGTCAGAAACATAGTAGATTATCAGTGGGCATGTCCCTTAAAAACGGCTGACACAGAGTAAATGCCAGTTTTAAAAGGAGTAGTTCAACATTTTGGGGAATACGCTTAATTACGTTTGAGCCGGGAGCTTCAGCCAGCAGCCTGTTCGCTTAGCTTAGAGAAGACTTTATATGTACAAAAAGTTAAGTGTAAAACTGACAATTTGCCATTTTATAGGGGGTTATGTGACGGACTATTTTTTTGGCCTGGACCAGTAACTTCATAGAGTTGCGTGGCAACTTGGTAAAGAAACAGTCAAGGTCTAGAAATAGTCTGGCACATAACCCCCCCCCCCCATAAAACAGCAGCTTTGCTACCCATTAAACAAACTAAATATAACATGTCAATTAGAGAGATTTAGAGGTGCTGGTAGGTGGATTTTGTTACATTTGGACAGAGCCAGGCTTGCTGTTTCCTCCTGTTTCCACTCTTAATGCTAAGCTAAGCTAACCGGCTGCTGGCTCCAGCCACACACTTATGGCACAGGCATGAGATATATGGTAGACTTACTAAAATGACACCGAAGATTACATAAAGACAGAAAGTGTGTTAATTTGCCCAAAGCAACTCGTCACCGAGCTGTCTCCACTTTCCACACTGTACTTAACCAAAAAGCAAAGACCTTAAAGTGCCAGGATACAGTCGGGAGGGTTGTCCCCGTCAGGAGAACCCGGCTGCATAAGAGGCTGCGTGTCAACAGATCTCAGCAGATCTTGTCTGACTGCTGCGACGTCTGTCTGTCTTTCGGAAAATGTAAATGCCCTTCGGACGGGTTAACAGGGGCAAGTATCAGACATCGGTCGTTTATCAAGAGACTAATATGTTTTCTCAATGTTCCTTAGTGCCGTCCTTGTGACCCACATGTCTGAATGCAGCCAGCAGTACAATATCCCATGGCTGGTCGTTACAGTGTTTGTTTTGTTCATTTTATTGTGACCAGCTGTTCTTTATATTCCCATCAGATTTCCCCTCAGGCACCGCTGAAGTAAAATACTTTTGTGAACTTGAGCTATATTCTGCACAGACCACTATAGTGCGGGGGGAAGTACGTAGGTTACTCGCTGTAAGCATCGCATTAGTAGTAGATGATCAAAATGTGTCTCGCTGCTTAAATACATAATGAAAAGGTTGTTTTTTTTAATGGATTAATAAGTGTTGATACGTAGCTTGAATAACAGTAAAATCATTGTAGTGCTTCTATTGGTTGGGCATTTTGTGTTTATCTGCAATCACAGAATTATAGATAAAGCCATTTTCACATTTTTGTTCCGTTGTAATTGTAGCATTTCATCTAACATGTTTAGCACATTTTGATTCTCATTTATAGACCAAATCTTATACGAGTATGTTGATTATGTTGCTATACCAGATGTCCAATGTATGCATGCAACTCCAGTGACCTCCTTCTCCGTTGAAATAAAAACTGGTCATGCCTACTGTAAAGCTCAAATTATGAATTTATATTTAATGTGCAGACCAGAAACCTTTCTGAGTATGTTAGAAGCTGACGTCCTGTTTTGGTTTTGCGGTGATGGAAACCTACATGTGACCATTTCCATTAGTTTCTTAACATGACGGTTGCTGATTAAATGAATACTGGTGAGGAGGAAGAGAGTAAGAGAAGAGAAAGAAGGCAACATCCTGGGCTCGGGGTCCTTTAATACCAGAAGATATCACCATACCTGTATCCCTGAAAAGCCTGCACCGGCTCTGCCTCCACCTGGACTAAAATACCTGTCATATCATATAGCCCATAACTACCAGAGCAAACTCTGCTGCACAGCCCCATTGGCACCTATAAACTGACAGGTATTTAACGGCTAATTTGCCATTTCCAACCTCACCCATGGTGTATGATTTTCCTACGCTACACACCAAGCTGCTGCCCCTGGACTCACTACCAACCACTGTTTTCACTGTTTATAAATGGCTTTTTTTTTTTCACGTTACCAGCTGTGTGTCAGCCTCGAGGCTGATGTCGGCCCTTCGGACAGGTTAACGCCTAGTACAGAGAAAACTTCTTCTTTTTTTTTTTTGGAAAATCAAATCAAACCTGTTATTATATACTAATTGTTGTTCTCTCGTATTTGCATCCATCACATTGTTGTCACCTCTCCTGACGGGGGGAACACATCTTCATCCTGGTCCAGTGGAGCTGTTTCTGCATTTCAGCTAGAAAAAGAAAAGTGGGAGAAGGCTGATTTATTAAGTCACTCCATCTTTAGAGTGCGGTTCCTGTCCCATGTTTTCAGTCTGCTGAAGAGCATTGTATTTTAGTCTGTCTGGTTATGTCTTCTGGAGAGGCAGGAGTGAGGGATAAACCTCTGTCACATGTTATTAAACCTATGGATCTAACCTGGGCTTGACATATACTGCGTCTGTAGTGTGTCCAGTTCACATGAGAAGCCATCAATTCAGTGTGACCCTGCAGCATTTTTAAGAAGATTATTCTTTAAAACTTTCCAAGTAAATATAAGAGAGTGATAAAAAAAAACATTCCTGCTGACATTACATCGCCACATGACAAACACTTTCACAAACTGTCAATATACTACTCGTGTAACTGTCAACATTGAGTGATGGAGGAGTCGTAAGGTGATGGAGCAGTAACAACATAGCAATAGGACTAAAAAGATCGTGTAACGGAGTTTCCGGGGCCTGTGTGCTCATATTTCTATGGCCACTCTAATTAGAGCACCAGTGCTAATGTCTTGTACGTCTAATTTAGTCCTCCCTGCATCTCTGCTGGTGTAAACACAGACAGCCACTACTAAGCAGAAGTGTTGTGACAGCAGAGGCTTTAAAGCCATGGAATTCAAACATTGTGAGGGCTTTGGAGAACTTGATGAAATGGCACTCATACCCGACTGAAAATAAAGCCGAGTCTTCACATACTTTTATCTAAACAAGCACTGCCACCTTGTGGGAAATAAATAGTCCTGCGTTTTGGAACATAGCTCAGAGAGGGGTGGATGTATTTCCCCCCCCCCTGGCATTATTGTTGCTTAAATAGATGATAGGCACAGTGAGAAACAAACATCCACAGATTCATTATGTTTCTGCCCAACATGCACATTTTTGAGATTACATTTCTTTTTTAATACTATTTTTCATGAACAAACAGCTTTATATCCTTTTATTATTATAAAATGCGACGCTCGAAAAAATAAATGTCATGACCGTTCATGTCCAAATGAGCTGATTCTTTGTTGAGCTCAATGACAACAGTCACATCTGCCCAGTCCACCGGAAGTGAAGCTGCGCTGTTTGAACCACAGAGAGGCGCTGTTCAATGACTTATTACATCTTCTGTTGGCGTCTGCAGCAGAGTGCAGCCCTGGACCAGGGGGTTCTGCAGCAAAACTACATTTACTTATTTATATATTTGTTTATTCATTCCACTTTTAAAAATGTTGGGTGAATTTAGGTTTGGACATAAGGTATTATAGGACATTTTAGGAAAACTGTATCACAACATGTATATGCTGAAACAAACTATTTTCATGAAGCCATTAAATACAAACTCTTATCAACATCTCAATGTTTTGATAATATGAGTCGTGGAAAAGGGTGGAGCAAGCATCAAACAGGAAGTTGAGCTAAAAAAAAACTGCAACAACAACACCCGCACTATTATAATACTTATTTACAAGAAAATGTCCTGTATTTAAATTAGAGTTAAGTAGAAGTATAGGAGTATTGCAAGTAAATGTACTTCAAGGAGCAAAAGTAAAAGCATTCATTATTTGGAATACCCTGTTAGTGTTTTTATTTTATTGTTTTATTATATTCTTATTATTGGATCATCTTTATTATTCATATAGGTCTACCAATAGAGCAGCAGGCTACTCTAATGCTGTAGTTGGTTGAGGTGGGTCTTTTAATTGCTTCATAAACTGCTGGGTAGTTTAATCTCAAACAATACATCAACTTTATAAACTGATCATATGTTACATAAGATGTTGTTGTAAAATTTAATCTGAAATGAACCAGCAACTACAGCTGTTAAATACGTGTAGAGGAGTAAATAATACAATGTATTTGTTTGAAATAGAGTGGAGTAGAAGTATAAAGTAGCATCACATAGAAATAAGTAAAGTACAGCCCAGTACGTCAACATTGCATTTAATTACAGTAGGCTACTTGAGTAAATGTCAACCCATATTGTCAAATGTCAACCCATATTGCCAAACTTGAGTTGGCTCAGTGCACACAGAGATTGTCATTCTTGATCTTCACTAGTTCGGAAATATGTTGGGGATTAGCCAATAACAATGTGCAGCAGGCAGAGTCCAAACCTCGGGGAAAGTTTGGATGAAAATGTAGAGGAAACATTACAAAGAAAATGTTCCATCATTAGATCCTCGTGATTGAAACAGATAGCCACCAGCCGACGACATTGAAATCCAGAGCAGATGCTGATTTAATGTCAAATACACACTGACCCCTTAGCCTAATTCCCCACAAGCTGAGCGGCTGCGGCGAGGAGTGTCTCATCCCGCTCACCTATCAAGAACGAGGTTGTGAATAAAGTACATCCCAGCTCAACACCCCCGAGAGGACGTGACCTAAATGTAATGATCTGTGCACCTGCCGGCAAGAGGCGGCTCGTGAGTCCTTTCTCTTAGGACAGCGCTGTTTTAGGCCTATTTAGGCTATTTCACGATGCTCGTGTTTGCCCAAGCAGCTTCTGACCCACATTCACTCTGTCCCGGCCAATGTACGGCAATAGTTTGGCTTTGAGCTAACACACAATCTGAGGCGAGAAAGGAAACGTGATGGAGAAGAGGAGGGGCGGTGGGAGTCACGGTGAGCACCGCCTTTGCCGCACGTGCCAGCTCTTTCACGCAAAGATCGTCTATGTTTGGAAAGGCGGTCACTTGTCAAAGAAAGAATGTGCCAGTTTTCGTGTCGAGAACGTGGGCGTTGGTCTTTGCGCATGCGCCCTGCTCGTTCAGTGTTCCCTCAGTGAAGAAGGCACGTGGACAGGCATCGACACATTTGACCTCACATTGCAGTTTCATAATGTTTTCGTTGGAGGACTTTGTGTTTGTTGCAACTTGAAATTGTATGCAGCACTGTAAAGTGTGGAATGTTCTACTGAAATAATTATGAACTTTGTACTTAAAAAAAACTATTATAGATTAAATTAAATCTTATATGTACATTTAGGCAATAAACAGTGAAACACTTAAAAAAAATGTTTTTAATGTAAAATGACATTATACATATATGTGTGTGTTATATAAGTATTATATATATCTATATATCACACATTGATATTATATTTATAGTTATTTAGTAATTCTATAGTTACATTATCCTCACAATATACTTGATTATATTTACTGTACATAAATATATAGCCTATCTAAAAAAAAAGTGGAATAGCCTATATTATACTATTAAATCTGAATGAACAATACACTGCATTATTGATTATGCACATAGCCCTACAGTTCATTAATGCAAACTGGCATGATGTAATGTAGGCTATTGAGTTATATAATTTTGCTTTATTTGTTATCTGTATATTATAGGCCATTTTCTCTATTTACCTGAAGCCTCAATCTGCCTCCCGTGGATTAATGACGCTTGATTTTAAATCATCTTGTCCTCTTTTAAATAATGAATAAATAAATTAAAAAATCTAAAAAAAAATTTAAACTGAATGTACTATATTTACCTTACTCGTACTAGTCTGACTATTATATTCCATGGGCTGTTTGTTTATCTTAAAAAAAAACATCTGCTAAAGGTGCAATCTATATCTCTCACTAGATCATTCCCAATAACATCTTGGAAAAGAAATAGACTTATCGCCTTTGCAGTGTTTGCACAACCTGCCATCATTGCCTGCATTATCAGAAATCGTTTCTATCATCAAAGCCCATTCTCGCCTGTCCTTACCCAACAAAGGTGTACGAGAGGTCGGGAGACGAGGCAGGAGTGAGACCTCTCGCCTCCTTTGCCTCTCTGCCTCGTTTCCTCGTTGTCTTATCGCAGAGCCCGGGCAGCCATTAGCATAAAATGTGTGTCAGTAGGGCAGCGTAAGCTCACATGCCATGCGCACATGCTGTAGAGCTTTAACCAGCATTCCAATGTCGAACGAGCCCAATGTGCCGTCTCCGCGCGGGGCTCTCGGCCAATGAAAAAGTGAGAAAGAGTAAAAAAAAAAAAAAAAAGAGTGGGGGCACGAGGAGAGGAAGGGAGGGGGTGAAATGTTTTTAGAGAGCGTGACACACAGAGAGAGAGGGAGGGAGAGACATCCCTGATACACATCGACGAACAGGCGGTTAGCGGGACACACGAAAAAGAGAACAGGGAAGAAAAAAAAAAAAAAGAACTGGTCACATTTCTCAGGCACCTGAAAACGTGCGGGTTATTTTAGGACTCGTGTTGCTTATTGATGAGTGGGAGTGTTTAAACTACTTCCACTCCGTTCATGTTTTGGTGGTGACTGTACATGGTAAGCAGCTGAACGCGTTTGGACCTCTGTCATTTAGAGAAGCACTTTACAGTAATATCTTACCACAGCCTGGCATCATAGGGAGTGCAGACACAGAGCCAAATAGTGTGCTGTCTCTTCACCTCGGAAATTATTTGGATCAACTAGAGATCTGATCTAATTTCCTTTTTTTTTCTTTTTCTTTAAAAAAAAAAATATATATATATATATATATACATATATATATTTCTTTTATTTGTTCTTCGCTGACCGGGTTTTCTTTTTCTTTCAAAAAACCCCAGTGCCCTGTGCACACTGTTGGTCTGAGCTTTTGGATACACGTTTTTTTTTATGCCTTGGCAGTTCTTGACTCTTTCACCTTTTATCAACGCAACTCGTCGGTAGCGAGCAGGTCAGTCCAGCATTAGACGACCGCAACCCAACGGCACGGAACAGCTGAACAGCATCGACCTACTACGAAACATGGAACACAGTCCCGGTGGTAAGTACGCTTGATAATGTACTGTGTGTATTTTTTTATTTTTTTTGTTGCATGAATCCAATGGAAACATTATTCCAGTGCCAAACAGCAGTCATTTAGAAGAAGAAGCAGGCACTGGTGCATAATGGGAGGAGGGGGGGTGGGGGGGCAGATGCCATTGCACTTCTTCCACATCAAATATGAGCTCTTTCTTTGATCGCGCATTTATCTGTTCATTCTAAGGATGATTTATCAGCAATTGTCAATTACAATTGAAACTGCTTATTGTACAAAGCGTAGAAATGCGATCGTTCCTTTGGCTTTGTATCCTGTTCCGTTGCATGTCATTTTAAAACACTATGTCCAATGGCCTTTTTAATATTTGCATTTTATTATGTTAAATTTTTTTTAACATAGTTTTTATTATGCAATTTGTCATTTATGCAGCGCTGAAGCTGCTGTGGTTTTTTTTTTTTTTTTTAAAGCATATTTTGTGCAGCTTCTCGGTATGTCCCTGTTGCAGCGCATATAGCGGGGCTTTAACTGTGGTTCAACTGTGTAACATAGGCTGTGGCACGTCGCCAAGAGCTCCTGGGCTGCAGACAGTTGAGAGTTTTTTTTTTTTTTTTTTTTTTAAGTGAATGAGCTGAGCTCGGAGAGGGAAGTCCTCTCATCAATCTCTGCGACGGACTTCCGATCCTCCGCATGTAAACATACTCACGTGAAGCGCGACCCAAAATGCCCCCCCCCCAACCGAACACGTTTTGTGCCCCCGATCTCACTTATCTTGACACTTTTTGACTTTTTTTTTTTTTTTTGATTACAAGACTAGGTGATCTGGGCCAATGCGATTACGTTTCCACTGAGTTTATAGTTTCGCATGAGAAGATGTAGAGAGTGCATTAGTATTAGTTTGTTGCAGTGTGTGATTCATTTAACTCTGCTGTCTGTAATGTCTTTGGCTCCAGCGCAACTTTTTTCCCAAACACATGTGAGTGGACCGTGTCAGGGAGCAGTCACGCCCACTGAGTCAAACCACCAATGCCAACAACATTTCTTATTTTCTTTTTCTTTCATCCGTGTACTGGCCGCCACTTGAAAAACATTTTTCAGAGTCAACATCCAGCTCTGCCAGGACCTGAATCATGATCTAAAAGTAGAAGATGATGAAAACAAGCGAACCAATTGATATTTAAACCACATATTTAAACCATTTCCCGTTAATTCCGTGCCCGTAGGCATATATTACATACCCTATCGTAGCACGGGGAATATTAACGTGTTAACTTCTACTATAGCGCTCCTGTTACGGAACAGACGGGTCTACTTTTAGGTCTACACCGATTCTAAATTGAAATGGACACCATGTCAGTGCATGCCATTGAGTGGCACAGACTGAGAGCTATCAAAATATATATAATACAGTATTATATCTATGCTAACTAAACAATATACAGACATTATAACGTCCTTGAACAACGGGATGCCCATTATGACTGTTATATCTCCACATCCGCTCTTCGCCCAGCGCAAGTAGAAACAGTCGTGACAATGCGGGAATCATGCGCCTGATTTTCTTCTTTTTTTTTTTTTTTTTTTTTTTTTTAATACGCATTTACCCCGCCTCGAGCTGACAGCACGTGCACACAGCCTCAGAATCCACGTGCCGCGCTTGATTCCCAAGCACCCCCTCCCCTCTCGGTTGTTCCTCTCCACCGCGCGCACACTGCTCGCTCTGAGTTTGCACGGGGATTCCTCTTCATTTGCTGATAGCTTGGTCAGTGGGTCAGAGAGGTTTAGCAGCCCTTTCTTACGCCCTGGTTACTTTAACTGGTCTGAAATGTTTACCAGTAATGATAATGGCCCATATTAAACGTTACGTATCTGAAATGACACATTAACCTAGTTTTGGTTGCATTCAAACTGCGTTTTGGGTGACATGGCTTACCAGTTCCTGTTCTTACTGTGCACACAAGCAGACACGCCACCGTTTATTTTAGTGGTGGTATAGTTGCAACAATAACCATTTCGATGCCAAAAAGTATCCGTTATTATGCAGACGTTGAGCAATAGAGGTAACCTCCAGTGTTCAGAGAGCTGACCCATCACTTAAAAGCATGGCTGTTGCCTGACCATTACGTTCTGTAATAGTCAAAAACAATACATGTCATCGCAAAAGTGTTTTTTCATTATGCCCGAAGTTGAATGGCCATGGCCTTTTTTATATAAATATAAAAACTTCCAATATGTTAAAGTAGATCAATGTGTTACAGGTGTCATGTATGCCACCGGCACAATAAGCTTAATGTTGAGCTCTGATGTCAGCCCTGAAACCAGACGCCTTCCTGTTGTCAGCCTGACAGACGATCACACAACTTGCTACTTCACATTAAAAGCCGAGCACGATTCGGGTGTCGGATAGTATTTCTATCCAAGTATTGAGTATAACCTGCGTCTTCTAGTCTATTATATATGTATGGCTGGACCCACAATATCTACATATACGACTCTTTTAGACCTGTGCACCACAGAGCTCATTTCAGTTCAAACTGGAACCACATGCAAAGGAGGCATGAATGGTTCTTTATAGAGAAATAAAAGATAATTTGAGGTTCATGTGATTATAAAGCAAATGTTGCCCTCTGTGGCTGCCAGAGAACCAGGCTTCTGGAAAGTGCTTCATAAATAGACACATGACATGAGGCCAGCTGTTTCACGTGGAGTGGAGCTTACTGCCCATGTACATTTGCAAATGTTCACATAAAAGAGGACAGACTAGTTGGAAGCTGAAAGGGGGCATCTCCCCTCCAGAGATGATATGTGCATGCCGCCTTTACATTTGGCCTGCCATGCATGCATGCCTAGGGGGTGGGAACAAATGAGAGTGGAAGGTCTGGCAAAAGGGAGGGGCGGTGGAGTGTTTTGTTTATTCTGTACTACTTATGGCTCTGTGTATCCACAGGTCACATGTTGTAGCCTGTGCCTGAGTACAACAGGGATGATATTCTCAGAGCTCGTTCCGGCTCCCAGTTAAACCAGATTCTAGGAAACTGTTACGAGGGGGCAAATTATGGACTGTTTGTCTTTTACGGGAGAGGGGAGGAGATGCGGTTTTTGAACGTAGAAAGTGGGTGTGGAGCTCATGTCACGGTGTGTCCTCTGCAGGTGATCCACATGTCCATAAAACTTTATCTGTCTCACACAAACACACAGAGGAAATTGCGTGCCACAGTCTGTCTGGTATTGGAGCTGCCACCACCACACAAGACGTCCGGCTCAGAATGCCGTGCATTCAGGGTTGACACGTGTGAGCAGGCGGTGGAATTAGGAGGCACTTAGAGCTAAACAGAAATGCAGCACGTGTTTTTCTCAAGGAGAGAAAACACAAGGGAGGCTTTTTTTTTTTTTTTTTTTTTTCAAAGTCCTTGAGAGGAAATGTTCGCAGAATGACAGAGTAGACAATCCGAGGATATTGTTACTACTTGAGATAACGGTGCCACTACAGTTAGACTAGAAAAATCTTAACATGACTGCAGTAGCCTCGGCAGAAAGATCTGATAAAAGTCGTGTTACAAAGCCGTGGTGTTCAATGACTCACAAAGTGCAATCATGACATGAATTATGGTGCATGACATTTCCTCACATGGAAAAATGTTTTGGTTAGCAGATTGTTCTGCCAAGGTATTTGGACACAGTGATCTAATTGCAAAAATAAAAAGGAGAGTAAACTCTGAACGAAACATGAGGCTCATCATAAGGGGGCCTACAAAATGAGAAGAAATGTATCAATTCTTTAGGTCATGAATGTTTTTAGTTTTATTACCGTGATACTATTAAATTGTAATAATGATGTCAGCTGGAAAAGTGAGTAAATTAGTGTCAGTGGGTTGTGCCCATACTTAAACAGCTGTGATATGAATGCCTGATAAAATGGTCACCATAACTAAGTAAAACCTCCAAAGCAATTCATTTTAATGTGTCAAAAGTTATGGCAAGGAACAACGTGACAACACGTTTCTGGGGACTCTGTGGAATGCAGTGGCTTAAGGCAGCAGTGCCTTGCTTTGCTTCCCTCCACGTCTGTAGTAACAGCATTAAAGCCCTCTCTATTCCAAACGTGATGTGCCCTAGCGCTGGTTATTGTACTGCTGCTGTTGTCTACACGGGACTGCGCAAAGAGCCTTGTGAGCCGGGCGGGAACTGTGTCAAGAGTCCATGTGAGCTCCCAGTCAGGTGGCTGGCGGATAGATGGGTCTGCATGCCCACAGCCAGAGTGGGGAGGGAGGGAGGGAGGGAGGAGGAGGTGGAAGGGGAGGAGGCTAGAGAAGGAGGGAGGGGCGGGAGGAGGGATTGGAGGAAAGACTCAATGCTGTAAGCAAGCAGGCAGGGAGCTGGCTGGCTCAGCCTGCACGTGAGGGGCAGGCTTTCATCTCGCAGGAAAGAACATTCTGCAAAACATGGAGGAGGGGGGGCGTGCTGAGGGGTGTAGGGCATTTCCGACTCGATGTGACGTCCCTAAACAAAGACCTGTTCATGGCACTCATTGTGGATGTGTAGTGACTCACTGTCATAGAATGATACCCATTTTATGGTGTTTCCTTTTCCACAAAGATTTGCTATGTATATCCTGAAACTAATTAGCTAGGATGTGATGCATTGTAGGGTATTGTATCACAGAACTGTATATTCCTGTGGAGGACATGCCTTATCAGACCGTAACAGTTAGCCATATTGTTATTTATGGCTACATAATCCATGCGTGGGCGTTGGTTGTTTGATTATCTGCCTGATTAGAAAGCTAAGGGTCTGCGGGGGTATTCAGGGCGGAGTTGTTGTAGCTCTAGCGCTGGCATTTTTTTTCTTAATTATTCATCAGATCAAATTTCTGTTTTCCCAACATGATCCTGGTTTTGTGCGTGTCTGTGAAAGTCTGCCAAGTAAGCTCACTGGATCAAAGAAGAGCATTGCTCAACACTCCCACTCACATTGTAGATGTGAACATGACCTAGATGAAGATCAGCGAACTGAGTTTCTGCCCCTCTCTGTTCCTCCAGGTGGGGTTATCTTGTACGCTGGCTCATCTGGCAGTGCCAGCCCGAGTCCTGGCAGCCCCTCAAGTGGATACCAGACCCAGTCGCCCTCATCCCACTCGCAGCCTTCATCCCCAGAGGGTGTCTCCTTTCAGGAGATCGGGCCCCTGAAGCAGCGAGGCGAACGAAGGGGAGGGACTCCTTCCCCGAAATTGGTCTTCCAGTTTCCCGAAGTAAACAATGCTCCGGTTGCCCAAATATCGACGGTGTCGTCGGCAACCTACAGCCATCCCACGGTGGCCAAAAGACCTTGTGGTTTCACTGGCACATTCACCAGTAAGTACCCACTCACTTCCCTCCTTCTGGTTCTCCTCTGTGTTTACCTGCCAGCACGGTCTTACTGTATTTCTCTCTCTGACGATGAATGCATGCTTCTTTTCATAGAGACCGGAGGTATGGTGCTTCTGTGTAAGGTGTGCGGAGACATCGCCTCTGGGTTCCACTATGGCGTGCACGCCTGTGAAGGCTGCAAGGTGAGACAGAAAAAGAGAGCAGGGCGTTGTGTCTTTCTGTCCATGAGTTGTACACAGACATGTTGCCTCGAGACACTCTTCTAAGCTTTTATTGTTTTTGTGCCTTCTCCAGGGTTTCTTCAGACGCAGCATTCAGCAGAACATCCACTACAAGATGTGTGTAAAGAATGAAAACTGTCTCATCATGCGCATGAACAGAAACCGATGCCAGCACTGCCGCTTTAAGAAGTGTCTCTCCGTGGGCATGTCCAGAGATGGTGAGGAACAATGTCAATGTCCTTTTTTTTTTTTTTTTTATTTATTTTTATTTTTTAAAGAAGAATAAAAGTATGGCAACGTTCTTCTTGGTGTAGAGAGGTTTATATTTCTCCATATATGCAGGGTGACATGGAGAATCCGATATTCAGATGACGCTTTTGACAAAAAGATCATTCTACTGTTGAAATTGTTCGTAAGGAGGTCTCACTCCTCAGCACACAATTTAATTTTCCCTTCATCTTCTTGCTCAGTTTTCTCTCCCTTCCCCTCCTTTTTGTCTTTTGTTCCTTCTGTCATCCTCTCTCCTTGCCCGGCTCTCTGATTTATGGCAAGAGGAGCTCTAGAGTCCCAGTAGTCATCAGTCATGAAGAAACTGTGACATCTATAGTTTTATTTTGGGAAATTGGGGCACAGAGTATTTGAATACCCCGTGCGTCCACCAAGATGTACGGTCTTTTTTTTTTTTTTTTTTTTTTTGTCAACACTGACATTAGCAAACAATCATCCGAGACATAATGTTATTCTGTTCAGTTAATCATAAAAACCTGCAGCGCTCGATTCGAAATTAAAACAATATTACTACAGTTAATCTGCTCTACTGCATCATTTCACCACAGGACTCCGATCTCTTGGGATATGGCTAAACTAGGTGATAATAAATCACGTTTTTTCTGGAGCAAACAGTTTTAGCTGACCTAAAAAAGCCAAAATACGGGAGTACAAAAAAATCACCTGCATTGGATGACAGCAGGGAAACTTTTATTATTTGTAAACATATTTTACATGTTTTTAAATTTCTGAACATGCACACAAATGAAATAAAAGGAAAACTATATTGTTATTGGTTCTATCCAAGCCCACAATGAGAATGTTATAGTCCCTCAAAGCCAATCCTATTGAATGTCTTTGACTTGACTACATAATGGCTGCTCGCGGTCACAGTTTACATCATCCAATTTTCTTCCACCTTCAACCCCTTTGTCTCTTCACCTCTCCTACCTGCCACTCTTGTCTTTTTGACCCTTACTTTTCACTCAATGTCATTTTACTAATGACACCAGGTTTAGGGTTGCTGACCCAGTGACCTACTTATACAGGAATAAGAGAGAGAATAAGAGAGAGTGATTGCTCAATTGGAAGACAGAAACAAAGAGAGAGAGAGATGCTGGAGGAGATGGTGCAGCATCCAGCGGACTATAAATAGGGATGTCAGCGGAGGTGGGGAATTGAAAAAGGGGAGGGGGGGAGGGGAGATGAGAGGAAGGCTCAAGTGTCCATATTGTGGTGAAACAGCTGGGCTGGACACAGAACAGTCGGAGACAGTAGAAAGGTTTTGGGATTAGTAATCCACATGGAAATGACAGCTTGAGGGTCAGATGTAGAATCCATCATAGAACAAAGAGTGGTTGTTTCTCTATGTCGTCGTCATTTTAACTGCCCGAGTGTTTATGTGCATGAGTTAAAGTGCTCCTTACTGGCAGTGACATCAGCGCTTGACGTCAGAAAATGCTAACAGAGGACGCTTCTCTTCTGTTCTCCTCAGCTGTGCGTTTTGGGCGTATTCCCAAGCGGGAGAAGCAGAGACTATTGGATGAGATGCAGAGCTACATGAACAGTCTGAATGAATCCGCTTCCATGGAGATGGAGGTGTCGCCTCCTACCGATGCCCCCTGCAGTCCCCAGACGAACGACGGAGTGAGCTCCATATCGCAGTCTTACCACAGCAGCTTAATGAGCCGAGACGAGAAGCCAATCAAGATGGCTGCCGGCAACAGCAACATTGGCACTTCCTCGTTCCGGAACAATTCGGTGCAGCAACCTTCCCTGTCGCACTCGGCAACCCAGACTCACCACACGGTCCACGGGGAGCAGGCGAGCTACCACGTCCCCACAAGCTGCCCCGTTTCCTCCACCAGCAATGAAAACTCCACTATCGTCGACAACGCCAAGTACAACTTCTCCTCCAATCAGAATCAGTGCCCCGTCAGCGGTCGCCTATCATCTCAATACTCGGCCAATCGGAACGGTTACTCAGCCGGTGATTTCCAGAACCAAAGTCCCTGCCCCTGGAAGTTAAACGGAGGAGCCAAAGTGCTGGTGAGACTTTTTTTCCTCATCCTTTTTGTTGATTTATTTGACTATCTGTCAAATTTATGTTAATAAAAAGTCCCTAACACTTATTTCCTCTCTTCTCTCTTCTCTCTGCTGCAGGCATGTCCACTTAATTCATGTCCCGTGGCTCCTGCCAGTCGCTCCAGTCAGGAGGTGTGGGAGTCTTTCTCCCAGTGCTTCACCCCTGCTGTTAAAGAAGTAGTGGAGTTTGCAAAGAGCATCCCAGGCTTCCAGTCTCTCAGCCAGCACGATCAGGTCATGCTGCTCAAATCCGGCACTTTCCAGGTACATCCCGCTAAATGTATTTTGTCTGTGGGATTGTGGGAAACGTTAATTTTCTTCCTTTTTCTATCCCGTGGAGTCTTTTCTGATGCTTACCATGTCTTGTTCTGTCTACAGGTTCTGATGGTGAGATTCTGCTCACTGTTTGACCCCAAGGAGAGGACGGTGACCTTCCTCAATGGGCAGACATATTCTCTGGCATCGCTGAGGGCTCTGGGCATGGGCACCTTACTGGACGCCATGTTTGATTTCAGCGAGAAGCTAGGATCTTTGGGTCTGGAGCCAGACGAGATGGCTCTTTTCATGGCTGTCGTGCTGGTTTCTGCTGGTAAGCAGGCATATTAATACATAATACATAAAGCACAAGCTGTATGCACACATTTCCTCGTGTCTAACCCTGATTTCCCCCCCTTCTCTTTCTCCAGATCGCTCTGGTATAGTGGAAGTCGGAGCAGTGGAGCAGTTGCAGGAGAATCTAATAAAAGCGCTGCGCTCTCTCATCACCAGTCGCCGCCCAGATGATAGCACCCTCTTCCCAAAGTTGCTGCTACGTCTGCCGGACCTGCGCACCCTGAACAACCACCACTCTGACAAGCTCTTAGCTTTCCGCATAGATCCTTGAGTTCAAAGAGCTAAAGCTTCCTGAGGTATCTGCTTCGGGGAGCCTCCCTGCTCCCCATGCGAGCCTGGCCTGCCACATACAGTACACTGGCCTGTGCATGATGGGCAGTTGTTGTGGGTGCTGTGCCAAGTTTGACACTATGAGTGAACTTAGAAAAAAAAAAAAAAAGAGGTGAGGGATGTAGGCGCAGCAGGCGGTGGAGGCTCCTGAACTCAAACCGATTTTCTTCCTCCAGTTCCAGGATTGCTAAAAAAAAAAAACCTAAAAAAAAAAAAAACTGAAAAAAACAAACATTCAAACATAGACTGTGTTCTTCCTTGGGTTCTTCGAGTCGACCTCAATCCACCAAGTCATCACCTCTCCTCCCTCGGGGAGTTTGTGCTGAAGACCAAAAAGAAGAGAGAGCCTGTTGTTCCTCACTAGACTTTGTCCTATCGCAGCTCGCAAAGCTACAAGAGGGATGCACACACTCTCGCCCAGAGAAAAAGGAACATGTACAAACATTCACCAACAATGATTTCTTACTGTACTTTCATGCTACAATGTGTAAAGGGCACTTTCCATACATTGAGAAGACCTCTTAGATCAATATATAACATAGCAATAGAAATGTCTAATCCACAGTTGGGAGGTGGTGTGCGCCCTGTTGAAATGACATAAGCTATTTTCACAACATTTCACCGTGTGAGAAATCTTTCTAAAAAAATCACCCATTTGTGATTGAGAAATGTATAACATTTTTAAGAAATGAGAGTTAATTGCATTGTATTTGTATGCGGTAATCAGGGAGGAATAATTGGTCATTTTAGACCCCGTCTGATGGGATATATGTTGACGTGTTTTCCTGTAAATTTTGTATATAACCTTTACTCTTGGTTCTTGTTAGTTTGCAGATATGTAAATTAAGTTAGTATTGAATTATTGTATGTATATCACACATAATAGATTGGAGTATAAACTTTTTATTTGAAGATATATATATAACTGAAATAAATGTATTATCAACTGACTGCATCACCTTGTGAATATTTTGTAAATGAGTACCATTATTAAATAATGTGATATAACATTTTTCTTTGCTCTTCTTTTTTCACTTTCCTCGTTAATGCGTACCGTCAGTAGTACCGAGGCGTATCGTGGAGCCGTAGCCTAGCAACAGAGCCAATCGTCCAATCATGCTCCAGGTCTGAGAGTCATTAGGGCTTTATTACAAACACCACTTGCTTTTTGAGTGTGTGATAACAAGCAAATGTTAATGTTGCAATTCAATAACTATAATATAATAAAAGGTAATTAAAAAAAAATATGGCAAAGGTAAAATATTTCCAATTTTAAAAGTGCAAAAGTATGGGCAAATGATCGAAGAGATGCAACATTTAAAAGTAAACTAGTGCAGTTTAGGATCAAGTGAAAAATAAAACAATAAACTGAGATGGATTCTGTTCAGTAATAAATGCAAATATGGCTCTGAAAAGACGAGTTTACTTTAGGTGGATATGAGACCTAAGTATGCAAAAGTTCACGGTGCCAGACGGCACATGGAGGAGAAGTCACCCCCGATATTACTGCAGTCTACTTGAAGGCCAGGGAAAAACGTAATAGTATAAAATGTTTGGGAACATTTCTTCCATAAACAGCAAAGCCTTCAAAAGTCACCGTAATGAACCATTGTTTGCTACAAGCTGGACTGACGTGGACAGATACAGCCTGTCCGTGTTTGTGATTTATAGAAAGATACCCTAAATTACTGCTGACATCAGACAAATACACGCACTTTTTCTACACAGCAAATAGTAGGAGCTCATGTTAAGATTGATATTCCCTCATGGAGAACATGTGACTCCTCATATGAATATCAGGAGACACATATCCACCAGTATATTTATTTTAATTCAGCAACTGGTGATTCTCGGGCAGTAAAATTGTCTCAGCAATAGCACGTACCTCTCCCTCGGTGCCAAGAAATGAAAAATGAACATCAGTCAAAAGCTGCCCTCGGCCATCTGCCCTCCATTCATTTGAACACAGCCAAACCTTTATTCTCGACACCGCACCAGAAGAAGAAAAAGCCCACAGTCACAGTCTCAGCTCAAGTCAGTTCTAAGAATCTCTTGAGGTCTTGACCTGCTACCTACTGGACAGGGTGATAACAACAAGGCCACATTTCTTACGTGTTTATGACGTAATTGTATGATTAGACACAGGGACCAGGACTACTACAGTCCATTCTGTCAAAATCAACAATAACACCTATTATCACACAACAGCATAGACAAAACGGAATGACAGACGTGTGTGTGTGTGTGTGTGTGTGTGTGTGCGTACGTACGTACACGTGTGTCATTAAACAACAAAGAGTCAGCATCTCTGTGGTGCGTCTCAAAGGACTTATTAGACCAGGACCTGAGGGATCAAAGTTCATTCTCAGTTGCGAAAAATAAATCTCACAGGGATGTGGAGATGTTGATCATATCCCACGAGCAGACAGGGTTTGCCCAGTCATTACTGAATTGTAGATCTTCACATTTCCATTTTTTACAGGAACCTTACGGTGTGAGTGTTGAACCTGTGTCATTTGTAAGAAGTGAGTGTGGATTATGTTCATACATACATCCTCCTGCTCCACTATCAGAAGTGAAAGAGACGAATAGCATTTTCTTATTGCAAATAAGCAAAGGACACAATTATTCGAGTAATATTTCTGTGTGTCTGACACAGATTCCTTCTTGCATAAAATATATTCTAGTCTGCTGCTGCCATCTAGTGGCTACAAGAAAGAAGTGTATTCAGAGGCCTTTTATTGAACGTGCACTGATGATTTACTGGAAAACTACTTAGCTGAATCTGCATATACTTACGCAATGGAACATAAAGTATTTATTCCAATCCAAATTTAAGTTTGGCTTCAATCTTGTTGTCTTTTTTTGGGGGGGATTTTACCATTTAGTTTATTCTTGTCTTCTTCATTGTCTTGTATGGCTTTCTGTGTGCATTTTGTCTGCTTGAATACATGCATGGATGGACGGGAACACTGGCTTTGTCGTTACAAACAACATTTTGCAAGAAAAAAAGCTGATATTTCCTGCTGAACAATACAATACGGTGACACTACCAGTTGTTTACCAGACATGACAGATATAACAGCCCTGCATCATGCTGGGGCTGTTCCTGGTTGTCTTCTCTGCAAAGCAGAAAACGGTCAAATCGATATTAGTAGAAGTCGGTCAAAGATGAGTGTCTGGTGGTAAAGGTTATGTGTTTGCTCCATAATGTTCTTAACTTCAATCTCATTAGTCTGATGCACCTGTTACAAAACCAGTCCCAGACAAAAACATGATGTCATACACTAAGTTCAGACGATCACTGTTGTGTTGCAACAAAAAAAAAAAAAGAAAAGAAGGAAAAAGAAGCCACAAAAGCCATCTAATAAAACATACATCAGAAGCTCTCTGGATGCGGGTAAAGACATTCAGGATGTTAAAATGTGGCTGGATGATCTTGTCAATACTGATGGAGATGGATTAGATATATTAGAAGTGATCAGGTGAACTAAAGTGATGTCATCTAGCAACCTTTCACTCGGTATCCGGAGAAGATATCAAACAGAAGCTAATACTATCACTATCCTTTTTTGTGTTTTTTGGTGTCTAGGTTGGGTGGTGTTGTTTGTCGGGGGTGCTGGGTTTCTTTCCTTCTATCTATTTACTTCTATTTTCTATAAATCTAAAAGATAATGGTGTCTGTATTAGCTTTGTATATTCACTACATATCTTTATATTGCATTTATATTTGAACCAATAATTCTTATAATTGTCTAATTGTCTAATCATTTGTGCATACTAACTCCACTCTCAATAAAATTGTAAAAAAAAAAAAAAGAATTGAATAATAATATATTCGTACACGATATGAATATGCATAGGCTGATTATCAAATATCCCTTATGTCTGTCCATTTCCCCCTAGCTAAAGTGAAGCTGAATAGTTATGTAATGCATATGTAATTCAGATATGTAAGTCCTTTGAGTCTGTCTGGCGCACACTAGGATGATTAACTGTCCTGGAGCACAAGGTTTGTGGCAGCGATGAGAGACATAAACGACACCCCCGTTTAGCAACAGCAGTGGTACGGTCCGACTTCGTCTCAATGTTTTGGGACTACCCGGACATTTCTAGAGCGACCCCATTAGGCCGAGGATAGGGGTGGTGTGGGATCAGGGTTAGAGAGAGATTAACCGCATGGAGGCCTATAAAGCTTCAGTGTAATCCGCACTCTGGAGACAAATTCAGAGCAACAACTATTCTACGCAACAGTTTTTGCTCGCAACTCGCAGTGCTTAGGACCACACACATCATTAAACGAGAGAAGAGGAGCTGAGTTTTTTCTTATTTTGGATTAAAAAGACGAGAAAAATATTTGACCTGTGACTTCAGAATAGTCTTCCTCATCATCAGCAGCTCAAGGTGCAAAAAGGGAAATCAATCATGAAGAAGGGAAAGGTATGTTTTTAACTTTCCTGCCTTACAGTTACACGGCAGCTTTGTGATACGTTCCATAGTTATTCATTTATAAAGATCAATGACATCTTAATGCATTTTTTAAAAGTATTTCTTTCTTAAATACCTATATATTCTCCAAAATGTGGCTATAAATGAGCTCATGGAAGAAGCACACACTGAGTCAGAATGGTGGAGATATGGCTTGTTTCTGAAAGACATTTCCTTTAACGGCAACATACCAGCCAGACTCAAAATCAAAAACCATCAACCAAATAATGACATAACGTGAGTGAAAGAGCTCATTTAATATGCCTTTGGTTTCTCTGCTTCAACTATATTGTTATCCTTGCAGGCTACGAAAAGATGGAGGCCCATCACATCCACCCTAATCCTTTGACCTGATCAAACATGGAGGCTGTTTTGTAGACACATCTGTTATAGAGAAATCTCTTTAATAGTAAAATCAAATGTGTCATAGATTGAATCACAGTTAAACAATCAGTGTAAGCTAAATTAGGACTGTGCTGGTTCATGTATGAGAGTAAATACATAACATTTTTTTTTTTTTTAAAACTGTATAGGAATGTCCAGACAGTTATGCTTCTGATTAAACATTGTAATACCCTACAAGCTATATTTCTCTCCCAGCAGGTGGGTGATGACAATGAGCCGCCCAGTTATCAGGAGGCGACTGCAGGTAAAAACTCATCTCTTTGTGGGTTGACATATGTGCAACACTCGCTATTATTTACTACACATGCTATATGCTTGTTTGAGTCAAAGTATTTCTGTGTTTCATTGCAACTCTTCATTAATAATATTGCATTTTTGTTCAAGATTTAAAAAGTTCTGACTTGACATGAGACACTTAAAAATCATTTCATCAATTCATTAGCAGGCCACGTGTGATTAATCCTTAGTGTTTTTTTACAAAGACAAATCCTCACGTCTCCTCCTTGCCTCTTTCTTCAGGCTACGATGAGATGGAGGCCCAGTTTGCCTGGGACGACAAGACCATCCGGCGGACCTTCATCAGGAAGGTATGGAGCTATGTGAAACCAGTGACACCTGAACAAAGTGCATCATGGGGCCTCTGCCATTGCTCTGACGCTCTGCTTGTCTTCCTGCAGGTCTACGCCATCCTCATGGTTCAGCTGTTAGTGACAGTGGCAATTGTTAGTCTCTTCTCATTTTGGTAAATGCTCTTTTGGTAAAGTTTTTTTTAAAAATTTTTCACCACTTTTATTGAAACGTGAATGAAATCCATTTCACTTTTGTCTCTACAGCGCACCTGTGAGGTTCTTTATCCAGACTCATCCGAGCTTGTACATGGCGTCTTAGTAAGTGAAAACACATCCTAACTCACGTTATAGTTTCACGCTTTTCTATGCCTTTATTTACTAAGTTTTTCTTTTTTTAATTGTCATTGTCATCTTCTTTTCTTTGACAGCCTCATGTTTTTTGCCACCTACATCGCACTGTCCTGCTGTGGGGAGCTGAGGTAACACTTCTTTGCAATATAACCGGCAACACAAATATTCATTAAAGTGTATACTATAACTGCGCAGATATACATTTGTGGATTTAAATCAACAAAGGTTCTTTTTTTCTTTTTTTTTACCCTAAACAGGAGGCAGTTTCCTTGGAATATCATTTTGTTAGTTCTCTTTGTGAGTATTCCTCCTCATGAAAACAGAATTTAATATACACACTTAATACCCTAACTGCGGTGGTAATTCTTTACTTTTTCCTCCAGACGTTGAGCATGGCCTTCATGATGGGATTTGTGTCAAGGTAAATACGTATTTTGATGGAGCCGTGTGTTTATGGCTCTTAGACGTTGATTTCCACTCATCCAAGCCTCTCCGGAATTAAAAGCCTCCTTCTCTTCCTCCAGCTTCTACAACACAAAATCTGTGGTTCTGTGTCTGGGGATCACAACTCTGGTGTGTCTCTCTGTGACCCTCTTCAGCTTCCAGACCAAGGTGAGAAGAAACTGCTCAAATTCTAAACTTCTTGCAAACAACCAACCAACTGAAATAAATCACCCGTTCGTTTCTCTCGTTCCGTCGCAGATTGACGTCACGTCCTGTCATGGCGTCCTGTTTTCTCTGTGCATGGTCATGCTTCTCTGTGCCATCACCCTCTCCATTGTCGTCCCTTTTGGATACGTAAGTTCAAGCGCACCTTTCTGGAAGACGTCTAAAAGTAGCTGTGATTGATGATGAGTTAAACAGCAGTTGCAGGATAATCCTGCTGGTTTTATTTGGGCGTTAAAGAGGAGGGATTAGCCTCACAGAAAAACAGATTAGCATCCGGCTGTCCTTCTTAACAGTGTTTTGTAATGCTTTTTTTCTTTTTTTTCTTTTTTAATCTCACACCACACACAGGTTCCCTGGTTACATGCCATGTATGCTGTGGGAGGAGCCATCCTCTTCACTTTGGTGAGAATCAGATCTCGAGAACCTCAATATTGTCCAGTTTAAAAAAAAAGCATTTCTTCATTATTATTAATTAATCATCCGTGTTTCTTCTCCCTCTGTCTCCCTTTGTGGAACAGTTCCTGGCATTTGACACCCAGTTGTTGTTAGGGAACAAGCGCTACACTATAAGTCCAGAGGAATATGTTTTCGCCACCCTCAGCCTCTACCTGGACATCATCTACCTGTTCAGCTTCCTGCTACAGATCTTTGGAGGAGGCCGCAGGTAAAGCGTTTCCCCTCCCCAACACACTGTAATCTGTCCGTCAGATCGACTCCTAGCAAACCCAACAACTATACGGTTTGATGAAAACAACAAATCACTTTCTTTCTGTTCTTGTCCCTGCACACCTGTCGCTGGTTTTATCGCTATGCCTTGACATAGGCCTGATACCTGACCGTAGTCGTCCGCTGTACTCTGGCCCGTGTGTGTGTTTTTGTATAAACAGTCAGTGGACAACACATTGGAGTTGATCATTTTGTTTGTTTATCCATCATTGAGCCAAAAAGGAAGATTCAGAATATCTGCACTTTTTAGATTGAGTTTGCTTTAATAACCGACTGTTTCACAAGCTATGTACAGTAGATAGTTTATTTTATACTTGTTTTTAATGCACATTACCATAGATGACAGGTTTAATGTTTCGCTGTATGTGTGTGTAAGATACGTATATTCAGCTCCTTTCGAGCACAGATGTTTTCGGGAATACTGTTTGAGCTAAACAGGAAGTACTGTTTGTAGCGTCATTGTAACTTTAATGTGGCCTTTGGGATGTGATAGAAAGTAATTTGACGTAAACAAGTTGATGATCAGAACACGAGTATTAGGAATGTTCCAACTGTATAGTTAATAAAGCACATGGCACGTTGAGATTTGTTTTGCTAATAACAATGAGATGTGTCTATTTGATTGTGACAGCGTTTCAAATAAAAGTGACACGTGAAAAGTACTGCGTCTCATATGTGTAAGACGGTTAATAATGTTGATTGTTATGATGAAGTATTAAGGCATTCGATCATTTCTTTCCAGCTAGTTCCTCTTCAGATTTCCTCAAAACAACCTTTAAACCTTTAAACCCAGATAAGAAGCCAGAGACTCAGTTAGCGCTCAGATGCGTCTCCGTGTGGCTACACGAGCTAAACTCATCCTGTTCAAGAGCGTGAATGGCTGAGTGCCAGTGCGTTAGCCCTGTGATGGACTGCTGACGCTCGCTATTGCATGCTGGGATATACTCCAGCAGGGGTGTAGGTGTGGTTTTTAGAAAAAATAAATAAATTGGTTGCATTTTTTTATATTTGTATCTAACTAAATTGGGCTTTCCAAGTTAATGTTAGTGTGACGGATTATTATTTTTTACAAATGTTGTGTAAATTACGCTAATATTAATATGGTTATGAATAAAATAATTAACTTTTTGTTGATACAGCCCTCACACCTATATTGAATATTGTATTGATGTAGCATCTTTACTAAGCACAGCCTCATCTTTTAACCTGTAAAATGCGGAGAGGAGTTTGCAGTATTATTTTAGGATTTTTGAGTGGAAATTCCCCAGTGGAAATTCCACCTTTGGACTTCAGTCCTCCGCAGCCCGTAACAAATCAACCGGATTTAGAAAATGTCAGCTTTGAACTATTGAGCAGCAACGACAGATACAAATGTGTTATGATGGCACATGCCAGCACAGTAATTATCAATAGATAATCCAACCGCAGCAGGAGGTAATGACCCGTCTGCTGTCAAAAAAATGCAGCCGCTCCACTCCAACAATTACCAGAAGACCGGTAATCAAAAACACAGTTCACTCAATCATTGAAACAAGGCTTTTATTAAAAAAGAAAAAAAAAAATTGACATATTCAAATTCAAAGAGAAAACCAAAAAAGAAGGAAAATCTTATCTCAATCAATAAAAAAAAAAAACACAAGTTACAGACAATTTAGCAACTCTGGCACAGGAAGACAACAGTAGCCAAGTGGCTTTGCAAAATAACCAAATATCAAAACCTCTTTCCTCTTAACAAAACTGTACAAAATGAGTTCTTGTATAAATAAGAAAACTGTTCACAAGCAGGGAGCGAGATGAGCCCGTCGGATTTTCAAACTGTCTGGGGTTCACACAAATTTGGTTCACACAATGTGGAGCAAACTATTTTTTATTATTTCAAGTTCAAAAATGTCACCTTAAGACAACAATTCTGAGTTTTAATGATGGAAAATACAACTATTTAAACTGCCCATACGCAAAACAATAGTGAAATCATTTCTGTATATTAGTATCATGAAGTTATTATTGAAAATCGAACAAATGAGGGAAATACTAAAAATAAAATTAGACATTTTGAAAATCCAGACTGGGCAACGTCTAACCACCTGTTTGGAAATCCTGTTTTAGCAGCAAAACATTTTGAAGCTATGAAATAAGCCCTCAAATCTACATTAGGATGGACAGAAAGAGCATTTTCAAATCGGTGTGGACTTAAAATAATAAGTGCAAGGAGATTTTCTTCTTTCAAATATTGTGTCCTGTCTATATAGCGCATCCTTGACCTCAGTATTCATACAGTTTAATTGTAACTTAAGGTTATTTAATGTTCATGATGCAAATTAGTTTTGGGGCATCATGACTTCCTGAAATATTATCTGTGCTGAAGTTTGTAAAAAAATAAAAAATAAACACTGCGTTGTAACAAGTGGTCATTTCATAGTTTCAAAATCCTGTTTTTGTATTAAAAGTGATGGCTAATACATGGAATATCATTTCTCTGAACAATATAAACAATATCCATGACATTTTCCTTCATGAGCACTGAATCTAAAAAAAAACTTGCGAGTCGCTGTGTTATCTGGACAGGTTATAAATCATTAAAAAAAAGAAAAAAAATCAGAAGAACACACAAGGAGAAACAAACAAAATGGTGAAGAGAGAAAGTGGAAGGGGAAGAAAAAAAAAAAAAAAAAAAGACTATTTACAAAATTAGCTCTCGTGTCTGAAAACTCTCGCCATCGTAAAAGCTCTGGATTCCTCCTGGGTGTCTGCAGAGGCCAATAAAGTTCATAATGAGTCTGTTTACATGCGCACCAACACTCCATTACGTATACCGAGGGAACCTCAGCTTGATTAACACGTCAACAAAAACCAGATCATTTACGTGTACTATACAACAGATACAGTAGTGGCAAAAAGAAGTTCTCGCAAAACCTTCGACTGCGGTCGCAATGCGGAATAGTGTGTGAACGCCACCGCCCTTATTGCGATCTTTCTCTCTCTGAATCTGTGGGAAGCAGAAAAGGGGCATCGCGTCCAGCTGCACACAGCACACGGTCGCCTACGAACAGGAGCAGTTCATCTGTGACAGAGAGCTAAGAGACGGGTGGCAACAACATCTTTGGTTGCGGAAATTGGAATAGAAGCACGCAAGCAAAAAAGTTGACGTGTGAACATTGTTTTTTTTTTTTGTTTTTTTTTTTGCAAAGCGTTAGAAACAGAATCATCAAACTGCGAGTCTAGAGAAAGACGTTTTCACACTGCATTTATCGCTGGACTCACACATGGATGGTTGAAGAGCGGGAAGAAAAAGCTCCTCGTAACCCTACAGTTACCTCGACTGATGTGACGACGAACTCCGTGGCATTCAAACAAGCCTGTTGCCATTTCTGTAGTATATACAACTTAGTGTCAATCCTATGAGAGATCAGGCAGTTCGTCCAGAGAAAAACATTAAGGCTTAGCTAAAAATTGTTTTTGCAGAATTTTGGATCGCTCCTAAACTCATTCAGACTTGCTGTCTCACTAAAGGCTGTAATAATGGCACTTCCATGGTCTAGTGAGCATTCCTTTGTAAAACCATTATCTTTATTATCTACATATCTACAGTTTTTGATGTCTGCATAAATTAAAGTTCAACATATTTGGATGCACTGTATGTGGTGAATTGAGCGCCGCTCGGTGTGCACGAAGCCTCTTTGAGCCGCAACACTGATGCAGCATCGGTCTGAATCTTTTGGATCAGCACTAAAGGAAGTCTTTGTTTGGTTCAACTCTCCACTCTGGAAGGCTTTCTACAAAACAGGCCAGACACAATATGAGGACACACGACACAAGGTTTTGGAACGGAAATTTGTGTGAAAACAAAAACAAGCGAAAAAACTTGAGGTGCACAAGAAAACAACATCAATCCCTACGCAGAGACAAAAAAAACCCCCAAAAAAAACATCTACTGTCTGTAAAAAGCTAAAAAAAAAAAAAAAATCTACAGCTAAAATCTAAACTACTTCAAAGATAAATTCATCAAAAAATAAGGCAAATTAGCTCAAAAAGGTTTTCAAGTGACAGACAGAAGAAAAACAGAAACATTTAACTTTCTACAAACTAAAAATCACTGACAGAGAATCAAACTCAGGTGACAACAGCAGCATTGAAAAAAAAGACTCACAGCTCCCTTTCCTTTCAAACTAATTATTCTCAGGGATCGTGTTAGTCTTCTATTTGATTTCCCTCATTGCTTTTGCTAAACTATATCTTAATTTAGTAACTGCATTGCTCTTTGTACACATAATCTTTCAGTAATCTAGCTGCTCAGATCTAAAGCATGTTTACTTCATCCCTTCGACAGAGGATGAATTTAATGATACCTGAAGGTTTGCCACAGCAAAACCGCTTAAAACCACTTCTCATGGACACGGATGTAACATGGAGTTACGATATAACAAACTATTCATACGAGCAGGTGTCAATTTTGATGGTGCGTACAGGACTTGAACTGAATTGAAAAGTCATCCAAGCATCAAAACTGCTAAAGAAGAATTTTCACGAGTTAAATATTAGAGCTCATTATTCATGTGTGGGGCAAAGTCAGTTCCATCATGTATTTATAGACCACAGTATTAAATAATGTATTTTCTATAAATGTATGCTTCAATGATCTAAAAACTCTAAAAAAAAAAACTAAATAGAACTTTAATTAAAATATAAATAAAAATAATTGATTGTCTTTTGTTCACTTATGGAAGAATGTTTTTTTTTTTTGTTTTTAAGTATTTGACTAAACTATAAACAATGTTATTGTCATCTGTGCGTGAATAGAAATCTCTGCAGCAGTTACAGGAAGAAGTAGCTTTAAACGGTTTGCCTCCCCACGGTTACAATGACTCGACACATCAGACCAGCAAAAGTGTTTTGTAAGTTTCTAAATCTGTACAAATTGTCGCTTCAAATAGAACGTCAAACAACAGGAAATAAAAATAAAAGTTTGCATATTTTACAAAAAAAATAAAAGACACATTGTGTTTCAACTCTTCCTTGAATCACCCTGAAACGTCTAGAATGCTTTTTTTTTAAAAATAAGAATTTGTTATTTTACTTGCACAAAAATAATGCTCTGTGTGTTTTCCTCCTCTCTTTAAGTTTTTTTCTCCGTTTTTTTTCTTTTTTTTAAACTTCTTGTTATGTTCCTTTTTTTCAGTTATCAAAATAGATCAAAGCTTCTGTGATGAAGATTCCCACCTTTGGTTGATCAACTCTTGAGGATGTGAGCAGGAAAGTCCAATGAGTGTTGTCCTTTTCCTTTAAAAAAACAAAAAAAAAACAACAAAAAAAAACAGACACACACACACACGCACACACACACACACGCACACACACACACACACACACACGCGCACACACGTTCCTTTTGTTATCCATGTTCAAGTCCGGGTGCTTGGTGATGGTATGGAGCACAGTTCTCTTCCAGCTGAATCCTGTTTGGTTGGATTCACGGCCCCACCGTGCCGGGAGCTGGAACACACACAACTCAGTATTGATACACTGAACCTGCTCAACCATTATTCAGATTCACACCAGAGCTGTACTGTTGCGTTCTACACACACACACACACACGCACACCACATACACCTAAAAATTCTTTGAAACTGTTCAATCTTAAAAGGGCTAAATAACCCGTGTTTGGGGTTTGCAATAATACACATAAATGCATTTTGTCAATATATGACTTAGTACTTGTGTGTAAATCACTTAATCTGCTCCTAGCTCTCTTACAATAAAGCAGCCATGGCAGACTTGACTCTTAAAGAAATAGTTTGACATTTTTGGGAAATGGGCTTATTCGCTTTCTACAGCCAGCAGCCGGTTAGCTTAGCTTAGCATAAAGACTAAAACAGGGGGAAACAGCTAGTTCGGCTCTGAGGAAAGGCAACATCTTCGGTCAGAAGGTGAATAAGCAGAAACAACATATCAAACTATTCCTTTGACACTCAGACACAATATGTGCTACCGGGCACACACACACACACACACACACACACACACACACACACCGGTGATCCGACCTTAATATGACTTTGCAGTTTAGATACTTTACGAAAAACAAAACATGAGCCGACATTTGTGTAATTTGCGAGCAGAAAAACCTTGGCAGTCCTACCTTAGCTTTACTTGGTGTGTTGGTAAGAGTAGTTTGTGTGTTCTGCGGGAGTCTCCATGGCAACCTGTTGCTGTTGACCCCCATTCTCCTAAAAAAAAAAAGAAATAGAGGACAGGTTATTTAAAGAATACTCTACTTCATAATTAATTTGAATGTTTCAATTAAACTTTATATTTTATTATTTTTTAACATTTATATTATATATATATATATAATATTTATATAATATAATATTTTTTTTTACATATTTATTTTTTAATCAAAGATACAAAGACAGTCTGTATTTTCCCGCTGCCCTCCCCACCGAATCAAAGACATTAAGTGTCTTTGAGAGGATGAACCAAAGTACAACAGTCAGATTTTACAGGTGAAATCTGCAGGACGTATTTACTGAAAGGCATGCTTAACATTCACTCTACTCCACACTCCCTCCAACCTCCCGCTTGATCCCATCCATCCAATCACAGCCTGAGTTCCTGACTTACTACTGCGCCTCTTGCCATTCATAATCCTGCCTTTTTTTTTCTCATTCACTGTCTTGCGCAGCCTGCAGGCTCCCACCACTATCACTCTGCTCCACCTTCCAACAAATGACTCAAGACTCCCCGCAGGCTCAGCCACCCTCCTGCAGAGTGCTCGGCCAGGAACCTGCTTCCCAGTGCGTGTGGAGTCACAGTCTGTGTGCTCCCAACGTCTCCATACAATGATTCTGGCTCCCATTCATGAGTGGCAAAGGCTCTTTGAGTTGAATAATGGAGGAGCTAATATAGACCCATTGATCAGACAGTCCACTTTTATTGCACAAGCGGTAAATTACAAGGAAAAAATATAAGTCATATATCTTAATACACTCGTTAAGTAACCAACAGTTAGCATTAATAATTCAAAGATAAAGCAGGAAAGACTAAATACATTCTATACACAATTTAATTCTGCATATCTGCAGGTGCTGAGGTACGAGGTAAATATATGTTTGCGGTGGAAAACTTTCTACATTACAAATATTTGGAAAACAAATATTTAAAAATGTTCAAAATAGAATATTTTCTGAGACCTACGTCTTCTATTACAGTAAAGAAATAAGAAAACACAACAAAAAAAAAATCTAAAATATTAAGTCTGCTAGACGTGGCCGACTCTAACGCATTAACTCATCATTAAATAATTGTGCTAGTAATAATTATTTGATCACGTGTTGAATCTGAGGATTGGATGGATGATGAGTCCAGGTCAACAACTTAATGAGAAACAAGGAAATACATAACCTTTATATCATTTCTGGCTGTGTCTTTCCTATCATGTCTCTGTAAGGACTAACTCATGAGTGGCATCACTCTTGCTCGTCCTGTGTTTCTGTCTCATCCTTACAAAATATGATACGAACCAATACTGTTTTTACACCACACCACTTTCTGGCATCTTGAAAAAGATAAAATCTCTGAAGTAACATTATTGTTTCTGTATTTATAGAATACTACAGGAATCATCAAAGCCACAATGCCAGCTCCTACCTTGTAAAAAATAACACAAACACCTTCAGGGCACATGGACACTGTCCAGCTCCGTAAATCAGCCAGTTGGCAGTTTGAATAGTCAACTCCCCTGCTGCTGTGCTTTACTAACTCTGCCACTCATTAAAATTCATACCAATCAGGCCTGGCACGCTAAAAGAAGCAGATTTTTCTTTTTATGCACAAAGATATGTAACGTTTTAGTAAATACGTCTATAAAAAAAGTTGAACTATTAGTCATCCCCTTCGTGGAAATATAAAATGTAAGCAGCTGAGGTTGAGGCTAGCTTCATACCTCTACTGGGACACTGGAGGGAGGCACTGGGGTGTACTGGGGGATGTAGGTCCCCTGCATAGTAGTGTTGGCCGGAATATACTGTAGGGAAGGCAGAGAGGAAAACACAAATTGTGTGTAGTATTTGACAAGAATACTTGATGTCGTGATTTTTCAGCTATTAGGTTAGCTATGGGGATTATTTTCTGTCTTGTGCATAGTGTGTGTGTGTGTGTGTGTGAGTGTGTGTGTGATTGGTACTGACTGTGCCCGTGCTGCCCAGGGACAGGTGGCTTAGCTGCTGGGCGAGAGGTCCCATCATGGACGTGGGCTGGATGGACATGGCGTGATCCATTGTTGGGGTAAGAACTGTACCCTGCGGACGCATAGAAACACACGCAAACTTAAATGATCGAGTCTGAATCACTATCACTAATGTAAGGTGTTTCAAATCCATCGCAAGAGAGCCAAACATACAGAAATGTGTCGGAAACTACAGTTAAGCTATAGGGAAATATGAACATCTGAACATTTAGCTCGCATGCATCTCACACTACCTCCCAAGGTCTCAAATGCTTCTTGGTTACATTTATGCTTTTTTGCTAATGGATAGCTGTGTATCTGATACAACCAAGGTACACGAAGTGGCTACGTGCAAAGTGGTTATACGATGGGAGGAAATGGAGGTGAATGAGAGGATACTCACAGCTGGCTGCATGAGGTACGACTGATGGTGCATCCAGGACGGGCTGTGTACCTACAGACCAGGAAACACAGGTCATTTTTATCTTATTTTTTATTATTACTATTGTTATTTTTAGTTCTGTATTACTGTGTGAATTTGCCCTTTATTTAATTATCCACTTAATTTTAGTGTTCACTTATTTTATTGCATCCTTTTTACCTTTCTGCTGTGACCATGTAAATCTCCCCGCTGTGGGACTAATAAAGGATTTCTGATTCTGATTCTGAAACTCATTTGTAATAAGTTTCTATTGCTCGCACAGCCCCCTCAGAGCCCTTATTGTGTACGTTTGCAGAGACAGGTCATGAGAACCTGAAGGGAATATGATCAGCACCGTGGCCCTCCCTGAGTGTCTTGTAACTTACATCATGTGGACATAATGAGGAGTTTGGCTCAGAAAAGCCACACAGAATATGAAGTCTTGGCATTAAAGGGGAACTACGCCCATTTAAAAAAAATCATACATGTTATTCCTATAGTCTAAGACAGTCCATAAATAGTAGTAAACATTGAACTTCTCTCCCAAATTGTTTGTTAAAACTCAAATTTGTGACGCCATCAAGTGTAAAGTCTGTGGCGGCTCCACTGACAATGAGAATCAGAATTTGGTTTATTGCCAAGTAGGTTTTCACTTTGACTTTGTGTATAATGGTGCATACATAAACAAAGTAAGATAACTTTAAATGGTATTAGTAAGTATTATAAAAACTATGATACATTCAAAAAAAAAGTGGAGAAGCAAAAATAAATACACAAACAAAGAAAATACAATTCAAAGTGGAAGAGCTGCGCAGTTTTAAAGCGGTAGTTTTGTGCAATGAATTGGGAAAGATGTTAGAGATGACACTGAGTGCACCCGGGGGAATGTTCGGATTATACTGGTAGATTTTCTGTTCCAGGACTGAGAATGTTACCATAGGAAAAATCTCATTTGGGTATAAAAAAGAAAACAAACATTCTGTGGGTCCACAAAATCAGTCTGTCCTTCATCGTCTTTGGAGCAGCAGCAGAATTTACAGATTGATGCGTCTTTAAAAGAGAGCAGCTCATGTTCACAAATATTGATTGAACTTTCCCAGGCCATCGAAGTAACACATTAGAATTCTTCATTTAGCTCGTGTTCCCCTTTAAAGGCAGATTAAAAGTCAGTATTTGAATCCTAAAAACAAATGAAATGTCCCACCTGGTAGGATGAGACAGGAGAATGCATGTAGGGTGAGAGGGAAGTCTGGGCGATCATTCGGTTCGGAGCCAGACTGTAGGGTGAGGAGTAGAAGCTGCCGAGAACAGACGGAGCAAAGCGAGAAGACAACATGAAGAACAGCCACACACATGTCAACAATCTGCAGTGCGTCTCCAACTACGTTTAATAACGTGTCCCTGCAATGCCCAGCAGAGGGCAGCACGTCACCGCAGCTTGACTACGACTTTTATTTTCCTGGAGGGTTGGGACTGTTTTCAGTCAGTCCATGCATACCACTCACCCATTTTGTAAGGCTGTGGGGTCATACGCAAGCGTCATTCCTCCCTGGGAAAACAATACACAGGATTCAGAAACCAGGAGGTCACGCAAACACCGATGTGGACTGTACTAAAATAAAATAAAAAAACAGTCATCTAGCGCACAGTGAGAAGGATGTTCTTGTTTTAATTTCCAACAGGAAATAACACCAGTTAAAAGTGGCCATCTTACTGTATCTCCATCTCTAGCCCAGGGCCTTCCATTGTGGAGGTACTTCCCCTGGTTCTGCCTCTTCTTCTGACCTCCGTCTGCAAACTTACATAATAAGGGCTCTGTGGGCACTGTGAAAGCAACAGATCGGACGAGAGAGTGAATTCAATGGTCACAGCGAGGAAGAAGAACACTGAGCTCTGGCACCAACAATAACAACAATAATAGCAAACGAGCGTTGCACGCACCAGGCACTCCCGGTGGAGTCTTGATGAATTTGCCGTTGAAATGCTGAATTATGGCCTCGCACTTCTCCGTGGATTCCATTCTGAAACACAGTCCAAGTCAAATTTTATTCTTCTCGTGGAGAGCGCTTTGCATAAGAATCGACTACTTTTTTTTGTGTGCTGCAGTCGTCACACACCACCGTGGAGTAGTGTATCGTGTCTGACCTGGCAAATCCCACACCGCGGCTGGTCCCGTTGGCATCACGGAGGATGCGTGTGGAGATGACCTGGCCAAAGGACTTGAGCATGCTCTCCAGCTCTTGCTCATCCATAGACACTGGCAGGTTGGAGATGTAGAGGTTGGTGGGGTCCTGCTCTTGTTGCTGCTCAGGAAAGTGGACATGAAAATCAGTTCACGTACAGATCTTTTTAGGACCTACTCGAAGAAATGCGATTCTTTTTGTTTCCCTGCACTACCAATACATGTTGGTGCAGCATTTGCAGACATCTGAAAGCACTGCTTCATTAGTAGCTACTGTTGTTTACTGCTACACTGCTTTCAGGTGCCTCCGAGGATATAAGCCCAAATGACTTCCATCGATTTCTTTCTTTTTGTTAAAAGGCGTTTAGCATTTATTTTAGCATAACACTTTCAAATATCTTTGCTAATGCATTTGCATCTGTAAATGGAACATTTCTTATCACTTCCAAAATCTTTTTCACACTGCAGAAATTCCTGTGTAGGCAGTACTGTGATCTGTCACACCTGCCATTTCTCTTGGCACATTAATACTTCACCATATGCATGCACCATGTCAAGCATCACATTTTAATGGGACCTAATACGGATCAAATGTTTTTTAAGCAATTAGTATCAATAAACTAAAACCCTGAATAATTTGTCACCCATGTGCCTGGTGTCATTGCCTCTACTAAGGCCGTCTGGTTTTTAAAAATCCACATGCACACATCAATAAACTGACACATGCTAGTATTAATTTGTCTGCAAAGATTAAGTCGCATATTTAGGAGGAATGTTGTCAAATTAAGAAATCTGCATAGCTGCGAGTAAAGGGAGTTTATTGAGAGGCTCATTTTGTGCCAGTAGCTTGAAAGTGAAACCTTGTGTGACTGTGCAGAAGCATACAGGAAGCCAGGCATGAAGTTAAGGAGTTCAGAGAGCAACAGGAGCCTGGCAACCGGGAGAAAAGAGGCTGGGCTAAAAAAAAAAAATAAAAAAAAAAAAAAGAGGGGAAAGGGAAACAGAGAGTGAAGGAAGAGGATAGAGCAGAGGGAGGGAGGTGGGAGAAATGAGGAGCTTAAAAAGGCTGATATTTTTGTGTACAGAAGGAGGGAACTGACAAGATAGGAAGTAGCGGGAGTCTTGAGTAATTTGGGTAATGAAAGAGGAGGATGACAGAAAAGAGCAAAAAAAAAAAAAAAAAAGGAAAGAGGATAAATGAGTGCCTGCTGATTAACAGGCTCTTCTACTTCCATCGAAATATATTTCATCGCTATCATTTCCCATTTTGTCCCCTCCTTCTAACACTCACTGCTATTAAATAGCTCCGCAAACCAGTTTTTCACTTGTGCATAAAAGAAACTGTCAGATGTAAGTCAAACATCTATCTCAAACGAAGATTTACTGCCTATATGAGGAGCCTCTGTTCTCAGCCGTGAGCCACCTGGACAGGAGATAACCTATTTTCTGTGATTGTCGTCACTCTGGGTGCGGCAATACGGCCATTATGTAACACAGTGGCGTACTGCGGGAGGTCGTGGGCCAGATGAGACTAATGGAGTTCACAAAAGGAAAAGCAAAAGGAAAAGCTCCCTCTTCTTTTCTCTTTTCATCTATCCTTTACCTAGGCTAAACCGCACGATATCCCATTTTCATATTCAAACAAATATCCCCTCCTGTTGTAGATATGAAAAGGTAGGACCCAGCACAGGCATATGTGAATGGGATTCGCTGAGGCCTCACAGTGCATTTTTTATTTTTTTTTTTCCTTCCAGACCTGAGGTCTGTTGAGGTGTGTCTCTGTGTATTTGCCAGCTTGTGTGTCGAGCAGCGCATGCAAGCTGACGTCTGAGTTTGAACAGGGAGGTGCAGGAAAGTACGAACGGATCTATTTTTAACTCTGCCATGGTTCTCCTGCCCCTTAAGCACGCGGCTCCTCTGGGCCCGCAGCCTCAGGGCTGGGGTGGTCCGTTTGGGGAATGAGCGTACTCTTGAGGGCGGCGAGTGCAAGGTGTGGCTCAGTCTGTTCGTGAACAACACTCTGCGGCAACCATGGTGAAGGTGCAAACAGGTGAAACTGCACTTGAGAGTTTGATATTGAACGGATTTTGAGACTAATGCTTGTTGTTTTTTTTTCTGGCCTGGGGTAACCCAGTGACTCTGAAGCAGCTGTGTATATTTAGGTTTATATAGTAGTTATCAACACCTCTGACTAAGCACATGTTGCTGGGTGAGTCGAGTCTTGGTATCCAGTTGCACTTGCCGGGTATTGAGATACACAGGATTGTGTGGCCCTCTTACAGAGGAGGTGCAGAGAACTTAGACACCGGGTTTAGTTGCACTGGACTGGTTGAGGTCAGCTGGCAGCGTGGATCTGTTACAGTTCTCCGGGGCTGGGCTGAGGGAGATCCTGGTGTTACATTGCAGTCTGTCTGTTTGGGTGCAGGACATGGGTAGGGGGGCAGGGACACTAGGGTGGAGTGTATTAAGTGCTGGTGTCAGCCCCAGGCCTGGGCCCAGACGATGGACAATGCCAGCTCATTGTGCCTGTCCCATTGACAGTGGGTGTAGTGGCACCCTCCCCTGGGTTCCCTCAATGGGGAGTCTGAGAGCCAAAGGGATCAGCTTAATGGGCCGACAAGAGTTGCTTTGACTGCAGACACTTGGACAAAGAGCTCAGAACAAGCGCTACAACAGGAGCAGGTTAGCAACATACACAAGCACAGAGACAAGGGCGTGAGGGGAGAGGAGAGAGAAGGTGGTGAGGAGGGTGATGAAGACAGAGGAGAGAAAATGAGGATGAAAGGGAAGGCGGTAATGCATACACAAGCAAAGAGTGGTGAATTAACAAAAACGGGTTATAAAAGGTGAGTCATTTTGACTACAAATCCAGTCTGCATCAAGCCAGACTTTATCCTTCTTGTACCTGTCGATAATTGGCAGAGTAACAAAGTACAACGTAACACACGCCTCCCTATAAACCAGAGTTCATCTTGCACCCTTGCCAAGAGGACACTCGCTGCCAATGAGGCCACTTCATGTAACCGTTTGCATGATAGAGAGGGTGAAAGTGTGCTTGTGGAGAAAGGGATTACCTTTGACTCTCAGTGGTCAAAGTTTAGCAGGTGGCTCTTTTTGGGATCAATACAGAGTTAGAGAACGGCCAGGCAAAGACCGGCTCATGAGGTGAACTTGAGTTTACCCTAATGGTGATAGGCGGATGTGGGGGTAAAAGGAGAGCTGCCTGTGTAACAAAGCTGATCAACGGTTGGCAAATTCTTACTTTGGCCATCTGAGCCTGGACGCCACTGGACTTCAGAGCTGTAACAGCTTTCTGTGCTGCTGCCGGACTGTCAAAGTCCACAAAGCCATATCCTGTCAAACAGAAAAATCCCACATTAAAATTGGTGGCGATGTTATTTTCTTTCGGAGTGATGTGCTTTCTTGTCGAGAGTTAGATAAGAATATTTCAATTTCACTCTCGTATCTGTCAAATATGAAGCTGAAGGCAGGTTAGGTTAGCAGGGGGAACCAGCTCCTCTGACTGTGCACACATTTTCCTATGTTTTGTAGATTTAACATGTTAATCTGATCGATTTGGAGCTACTGGTAGTTACGCTGACAGAGCTAGGCTAGCTGTTTCCCCCCTTGTTCCCAGTTTTTAGGCTAAACTAAGCTAGACATCTGCTGGCTGTAGATGCATATAAAAAAAAATAATAAAAAAATGAAATACTCTTTCAATAACCAACAAACAAAATGAGTGGGATGAGTGAAGGCAACAGTCATGAAAATTAATGACATCAACTCTCAATTAAATAAATGAGTTAAAACGACTCACCTTTACATTTGTTGGTGGTTTTATCCAAGATGGCCTTGGTCGACACAATCTTGCCATACCTGTTGGGACAGACAGGAAAAGAGACGGAAAACAGGGTCAATGTCGGATGAGGAGACTACAAAAGGAATCTGCTTCCACCTCTGCATACCACTCCTGCCACACTTCCTCTGCCTGACTACAGGTGTAAACATGAACACATACTCTTTCACGCCGTCAAGTGTGTCTTGTTAATGAAACCTTAAGTGTCACAGAAAACGCTGTCCGCCTCCACCCTTTCTGTCTTTGTCTGCTGCTGAAGGCTGTACAGTTACTCCGTTCTCTGGCGTTGTTCTCGACAGACAGGAGACAGCACCCTAGGGCCAAAAACAACTTGTTCCAGGCCTGTCTTCACCGCTCACACATACACACACACACACACACACACACAGATTAACACACAAACAAACACCTCTCTACTTAAAACGGCTCTGCTCTCGGGTATTTTTGGCCTCAAATTAAGCTTTTAAGTGTTGTCACTGGCAATGTCTGACTCACGAATAGAAATATTAACTTTCAAGGGAACTTACTGTATGCTTGATCCATTTAATTACACACAAAAGGAGTGAAATAGTGCATGAAACAAAATGGGTTCTGACCTGTTATTTAAGTCCACGGTTGTCAATAGAAAAACATGACAAAGGCCAATCAGTAAAAGAGGAGAATCAATTAATGCATCGATGCAGTATCATCAAACATTCATGCTATGAAAATCACCTGAAAAGCAGTAACTGAGAAGTGTTGTGTAAGACGTGGAGACGACTGAATTGCAGTGTTTTAGCACTGTGCATCAGCACTACAGTATAATAGACCTGCCCTTGTCTGGTGAATTTAGCCAGTGAGTTCCTCTGTTTGGGCGACATGGCGTCTGGGCGGAATGTACACTGTAACCTGATGCTTCACCCCTCCGGTTCGCCTTCCTTCCCACCACATCCCTCTCCCTCTCTCTGTTTTTCCACCCCCACATCGCAGCGCACCGCTGGGTCCTACACTCCCGACTTCTTTCGGTGGACATTTGCCCAGATGAGTCAGACCTGACATGTCACTGCAGAGACCTGTGTCATGACAATGTAGGGCTGCAACTAACGATTATTTTTTATTATCAATAAATTAGCCGATTATTTTCCTCGATCCAGCTAGTAATCATTTGGTCTATAAAATGTTAGATAATTGGGACAAAATGTCCAACCAACGTGGTGTCTTTAAATGTCTTGTTTTCTCAGTTCAAAACACAACCCAAAGATATTCACTTTAATATGATATGAAACAGAGAAAAAGCAGGAAATCTCCATATTTGAGAGGCTAAAAATAGCATTTTCTGCCATTTTTGCATTAAAAAAAATTACTTTTAATGATAAACCGATTGTCAAAATAGTTGGCAATTATTTTTCTGTTGATTGCCTAATCAATTAGTTGACTAATTGTTGCAGCTCTACACCAAAGTATTTATGTTAACATTTTGTGGCCTCATCACTTCCAAGTTCCTAAAATGTAAACGTGCATTCAGGCCATGCTTTTTGTTTGGGAAACAAAAACTATTTACATTTATATGTGAACAATCTTTACATCAGCAAACACGATAGGCCACAGCTGGATGTGTGCGTTCATTGTATTACCTTCAGGATGGATACATTATAGAGGACACTTCCCCACTGCAGAAATGAATAATTCATCATCCACTGCCACATAGCCAGATGACCTTTGCATAGGCTATGTTCATAGTTTCTCACTGCCATCTAACAGCTGCAAAGTAGTCATTAAGCGTGGATATAGATACAAGCTCGATATAAGTTAAACCATTCAAGCCCAACTGACTTTTTACATTTACACGTCTTATCTCTGAGCTTTTTTTCAGCACAAACGTAGAAACACACATGCAAAATGTACTGTTTACCATTGCACCAAAAACTAGAAAAAATTCCAAAGTTTTATATTGCTCAACGTGGGGCCCGAATGGATGAACCACATCAAAATGAATTAATCTTAACTAATATTAGGCATCGATTCAGGGAAGCTGACTTGCACAACTCCACTGGTTTCATTTGCTGTACATTTCAGGAACAGTGTCTTTTCACTTACATTCGGCTTCACACACACACACACACACACACACACACACACTCACACACACGCACACACACACACACACACACACACACGCACACACACACACACA
Organism: Bovichtus variegatus; assembly: GCA_943593645.1. Lineage (NCBI taxonomy): Eukaryota > Metazoa > Chordata > Actinopteri > Perciformes > Bovichtidae > Bovichtus > Bovichtus variegatus. The sequence continues at coordinate 5,689,042 of CALSCE010010723.1, read as the reverse complement.
CACACACACGCACACAAAGCCCTCAGAGACAAATTGTCAATCGTGAAATCATCAATCAATCATGAAACTTGGTGAATATAAATTTTTTTTTAAAAAGAACACACAGGGCGCAGACAAAAGAGTTTGGTTTCTTGTTGATATACACATGCTATCAGTGCGAATGTGAAATCTGGAATTATTATTGTTTCCTTATTATTTAACAGTCAAACAAGCACAATATTACTCCTCCTTGTCAAGGACAAATAAATAATAAATACCAAACAAAAGTCTGGCCGGCAATCATAAATGCTTTCTCGGATTTTCCTAAATTGAACCTTCCTACCTTCAGATTGAATAACACTGAAGTCCTATTGATCAGTTTGAGTTTTCACTGGAAGCATGACAAAGAAAACAAACGCTGTGTTTCATGTTTCCCCGACAGAGACACCAGAAGAGTTCAAAGGTCTGAAAACAGTGACTGTGTGACCGTGCGCTTACCTCAGCCCCTCTGCAGCAGAGCAGCAGCCCACCACACTGTGGAGGCCACAGGGACTTAAAAGACCGCTCTGACCCATATACGGCTGTCGGACATTCTTTCCCAGCAGGCCATGCTACTCTTTTCCCACTCATTTAAGTTTCCCCTTCAGAGGTAGCCCTCCCACCAACCCCTGAAGCCTCCGTCCTCTCTCAACTTCTCTAACAGCCCCACAATGACTCCTCTGTCAGTCCCCTGCTTTTACTCTCCAGTCCCCGTTTCACATACCGACCGCAGACTTTCTTTGACAATGTGTGTGTGTGTGTGTGTGCAGTCAAAAATATTAACATGATGATCAGATATGAGCCGCGTACATTTGCACTGTGGATTTGATGTTTCAGAGACTTCCTTATGTCGGAGGTCAGAGTGGTTTAAAACTGGAGAATGACACACAAATATTACACTGCGGGTGTGAGTATTGTCAAGTCAGGTTTTATTAGCTATGGCCAGAGCTTGTTCAGGGAGGTTTTCTGTTACAGTGAATGACCCAAGGAGATGACGAATACATGGCGAAGGTTCACAAATCCCTTGTACGACATACAGCAGAGCCCTGACCTGCAGCAGCCACAACCAGTTTGGTTGCTTTATTACCGGGTTTAATCTGTGTCTATGTGTCTGTGTGTGTTTGCGTGTGAAGCCTACACACTATACAGGCCAGACTGTTTGTCTAGGGGTGTGTAAGTCTTCGTTCACTGCGCTGGAGCCAATTCAGCCTCACGCAAAGTGAAAGGTTAGATCAGGACATGAGGAGGCAACATGCTGCACCCTTCTGTGGCCCCTTCTCTCCTTCTTTACCCCCATCCTGTCCTTTTCTCAACTCTCTGTATTCATTCCTTATTTCCCTCTGAGGCTCTACTGTTTTTCTGAAAGTTTTTAGTGTTTCCTGAGATTGTCAAGCTTGAATCAAACCGACTTGAGTTGTGGTAATTCAGCATCCCTATTCACAAAACCACTTTTCCTTCCTTCCTGCCTAAAAGGCTCCTTTTTCTGAACATTCCGGAGATACCTTTCCTAATTCTCTTCTTCTTCTTCTTCATATTTTACCATTGGTCTACATACCTGCACAGCTTACATATTATTAAGATGTTGCTACATGATCATTTGGAGTTTGTAATTGATTAACAAACGGAACATAAAGCGTGGTGCCTATCTTCGTGAGATATCGTCATTGAAAGGAATACTTTGACATTTTAGGGAAATATGTTTATTTACGCTGTGCGGCATTCGCTGTGTGGCGTTACGCTGACCATACGCCAAATAACAGCCAGGAGCGGTGACTTCCCAGAGTCTTTCTCTTTGAGGTTGTGTTTTTAAAGAAACAGTTACAGCATGTCGTTTCCCGTAAAATAAGACAGGGATTTCTGTATGTGAATGAATAAACAAGATATAACATGTTAACTATTGAGCTTTTGAGATGTTGGCAGGTGTATTTTTGACCTTTGGACAAAGTCAGGAAAGTTGTTTCCCTCTGGTTCAAGTTTTTATGCTAAGATAATTGTCTCCTGGCCAGAGCTTCATGCACAGACACGAGTGAAATCGATGTTCTTATGCAACTCTTAGCAAGAAAACGAATCATGGTATTTTCCTGAAATGTCACACTATTTCTTTATAAATGACTCATGATGTGGAATTCTTGAGGATCAATCCGCATAACACAACTTGTCTGTGCGACGTTACGTCCTTTACAATTTCAATATCGTCAGCCCATCTATAATCCATCAAAAAGAGACGTTTGAAAGTCACTCACGGTTGGCAGAGCTTGACCAGGTCTTGGTCTGTGGTCCCCGGATGGAGGCCGCGGATATACAGGTTAGTTTTACTCAGCTGTTCCCCGCCCACACTGCTGTTGCTGCTACTGTTGTTGTTGGGACTGGGGGGCGCCATTTGGTGGCCGGAGGACACATAGGCCTGCTGCAACAAGAAAGGAACAGAATTAGTTGACTGTGCATAAACACACAAACGTAGACATAGTGAATATTTCATATTCTTTAACACCGGCACACTTTGGACGAGCAAAGCGATGTTAGTTATTATTCAAAGTGTGAACAATTCAGAGGAGTGTTTAGAGAAGTTGAGAGATAGAACGTAATCCTGCATAAGGCCGATGATTTTGTGGGAGCTGCGAAAAAGCGATATCATACAGCCCTCATGTCAACACTCACCAATAGTGCTTTCTGAGGAGACTGTGGGGCCTCTTGGCTGCCTACTTCATATAGGGAAAAGGGGCCTCTTATGCTTTTCTCCGTGTTGAGTAACTTCTTTTTTTACTTTTGCAACCACAAAAAGAAAAAATCTTGCGGCGCATATCAAAACCAAAGATCTAAAACTAACTTTTAGTCAGTCTGATGACGCGGAATGAAATAATAGGCTCGATGTGAACAGTTTTTATACTTCAGCTCCGTCTCTTATTTTACTTCTACTTATGGAAGCAGGTATTTCCTAAATGAATTGCTGCCATCTGTTCAACTTTGCATTTCAATCGCCCCTAAACTCCCAGAAGCCTCAGGTTCAACACTGCCCTGACATTTCCCTCCTGACAAGACCCTGAGGGGCAAGATGGAAAAACAGGGTTCAGTTCAGTCCAAATTTCATACAAAGTCCATTGATTAAAACGAAGCAGAGAAAAAGGAGAATTCAAAAGAGATTAGAGACAACAGCACACCAGGGGTTTGTTACTACATGACAATACATATTAACGTGCTCATGTTGCGACCATCTGTCATGATCTGCTATCGTACTCATCTGCGACTGAACTTCCTTCCAATTTTCTCATGTCGGTTTGTTTCGTTTCTTCAGCGAGTCTATGAGCACTTGCCAGTGAATACTAGTTGTAAACTACGACAGTTTACTAGTGGTGATGACTCACCACTAGGAACATGAAAGGCGGTTGCACAACAACCACCTCTCACTATGGGATCGTGGCGCTCCTTGGAGAAATCAAACAAAAGATTGTGTAACCATACAGGGGAATATTTTTTTTATTGGGATAAATGCGGTTTCATTATCACTTTGAAAGAAAAAAAAAAAAAAAGACCTCTCTTTCCAGGAATAGATCTACTGGCTGCTTTCCAAAACAAGACTGAGGCAATAAATACACTTGAGAGCAGACCGGGCTCGCCAGAACTGGCAAAATAAAACAAAATGCATTCATTCAGTGTTGCATACGAAGGATTAAGCACAAAATAATATGCTTCCTGACTGAGCTCAGCGCCATGAGGGTGGAGCGTCTCATTTGAGACAGCGACTGGACGAGGGAGACAAGAGGACAAAGAGTTAATTTCGAAAGAGAGGAGAGGGTCACTGACCAGACTGGTGGTGTTTAGGAAAAGCCCAGCAGGAAGTCACAGTCACACCGGGACCACCAGCAACGTCAACCAATCCCGCTAATTAGACGCCATCCATAAGGCGTGGAGCCCCTCACAGAGAGCCCCTCTGACCTCTATTTTGCCAGCAGCACGGCAGCCAATTCAACAAGAGGCTCATTTGTCTAAAGATAATCCTCTCTTCCTCTACCGCTTAAGAAAGCTGAAAAGTTTGAATATGTTTGTTCACGTGGGAGACAAAACCTGGTAAAAGTAAAATAAAGAAAAAAAGGCGTGGACATTCTTTCCTTTCATCCCAGGGATATTTACACATGGACACCAGTAAAAAAAAGAAATAGACATTTTTTTTTTTTAAAGGCACAGACAGCAGAATGTACACAGATTTGGACATGAAATTCAAGGCTATTTCAGTTACACTCACAGACATGACGAAACACGATGAAATTTTAAAAAACGAAATATTGATATCATGTGAATAATACACATATACTAATATCGGCTAAATAATTCATTACATCTTAAATCGATCGTGTAGTTGAAATTTGATATTGTTAAAGCCCTTATATATAGGCTTTATTAGATGTGGTATTTTTGTTTATATTTGCTGAAATGGAACCAGGGCTGTGGTGGTTATAGGGAATGAGGCTCCGAGGAACAACGAAACTGTGTGTTCTTGTTCTTGCTTGAAATGATAAAGATCCAAATAGAAATGTTGCACTTAATTCAAAGATTCAAAACAGTACTAAATATATGTACCAAATTTCTTTGACAGTGAATTGATCTGCATTATCTTGTAGACATTTTTTTTATTTTATTATGTCAATTGTCCACCCCCGTAAATTTGAATAATAAATAAAGCACCATCCATTTATTTACAAATGTTTGTTCAATTCTGTCAGACCAGAACATTCTCAGGGTTCGTAAGAGTTTATCTATCATGTCACAGTGTATTTGGTGATGAATACGTTTTTTGGAGGCAGCTAATTTGTGAATGAAAGAGCAGGAGAGCAGAGACCTGTAATCTCATACACACACTCTTTACCAGTGCCAAGTCCCAATCAAGCTCCAGACTACACCAGGAGCACACCATTTCAACACACACACACACACACACACACACGCACGCACGCACGCACACACATTTATACTACTATAGTATGCTTGATTGTAAAAAAATCTTTAAGAGCTGCATAAGATCTTGAGTCAAAAAATGTATTATTTATGACTAAATGTAACCATACACTTCCCAAACTGAACTAATCAAATCAAAGTTCAAACGCTTGAAATGGCCTTTGGTGCCCTGCTGGTTGGTGATTACGTTCGAGGCTATTTCAGAATCCTTATCCACTCGATTTTGGACGTGTTCTGCCAAAAAAAAGCTACAGTACGCTGAAACACAACTTTCTTTTTTAAAAATGGATTAGTTGAACATTAGTTGCTGAGTTGAGCTGTAACGACTAGTCGACTAATCGATCAACAGAAAAATAATCATCAACTCCTTTTTGATTAATTGATTAATCATTGAAGTAAATATACATGCAAAAAGTGGATATTTTCTGATTATCTCTGTTTTATATCATAATGAACCGAATGTCTTTGGGTTTTGGACCGACACAACCAGACATTAAAAGATATCACACTTGCACTTTGAGAAACTGGATTGAACATTTTCCCCAATTTTATAGACCAAACGATTCATTGAGAAAATATAACCAGCAGATTAATTAATTATACTATTAATCATTCAAGCTCCAATCCAAATCCTTTGCTTGTATTTAACAGATGAGTAGATAATTAATCAAACAGTCAGTCGGGTTTAGCCAACTTTAAACTTCATTATACTCAAAGTTTGAACATCTGATTAAGTCCATTCATTTTATGTTGACAGTTGATTAAGGACTTAATCAAATCTAACATTAATAGATAGTCCAAGCATTACAATCAGGTATTCCTGCTGACGGGACAAAAGAACCATTTGAAACCCGAACCTCAGGAGCTAAACATGCTCCAAATTCATAACAAAAGGCTCAAAATATAATCGCTGGATATTTTTAGGACTAAACTTAAGATAAAAATCAAGAACACTTCTATAAATAAAAACATTTCCTCTACCTTGATGTAAACTTACATCAACACTCTGGCAGGAAGTGTCTTTCTCTCTGCCTTGTTGTTGGTGCTGACTGACTTTAATCTCTTAATACACCAAAATGTACGTTTTTCATTTTATGCGTTGACAACAGAATAAGCTCTGAAGCTACCGCTTTAAACATTCGCTACTGTATCTCTGTTTCGATTTATAACAGTCTATTTAGTCCCACTCCACCTCCGTCTCTCCCTGTGGGGGCTTCTCCAGTTGACCCCAGTTTGACCCACAGAATTCCATGGATTTCCTAGCTGTTGGGGGGTCTGCCTGCCTTCCCATGTCCTGGCTGCCTGTCTTCTCCTCAGGCAGGAAAGAGTCATGGCTGTCTGACCAGCTGACTGACTTACATGCTAATGCACAGATTTATAGCCTGGCTGAATGAGGGCGCAGTTTCCGGCTTGTATAGAGTTACGGCGCTGAGCTGCTGCTGTGCACCAACTCCACTTTGGGGCCGACAAGGAAAATGAGTCATGGGAAAAAATAAATTCATACCGTAAATCTTCACTTCTGAAGCATCGACACACATTTTGGAAGAGCTATTCGATTCTAAAACCAAATCATTTCCTGTTTGTCATGTTGCTAAAAAATTAAACGGACAAAAAACGGATTGAACTGCTCATTTGTAATAATACTAGATATCTACGGAAAAATTGAATATAATATTGATATATATATATATATATATATAGCTTCATATTAGCCGAGGGTTAGTTGAGGGCTGTGTCTAGTGAAGTGTTAAGCTGCAGTATGGCGACATGCAGGAAATCCTCTGTATCTGCTCCTGATCTTATCACACACGGCCATTTGAATGAGGAGCTCTGTATTCCACCCAGGTGACAGGGACACCAAACTCATGTCCAGACTCGCTCCTGAATCCTCCTTCCTTTCTGTCCATAACCCTCCCCTTCCTATTGTCCTTTTCCCAGGCACCTTTTAATCTTCAAACTGTCTGCCTCTTAAAAGTTGTTGCTCACACCTAGATGCACATGCACAGTGCAAATGCACATGCACAGTGCAAATGCACATGCATGCATGGCTTTCAAGCCGGGTCAGGTGGCGAAAGTCGGAGAGCTTGGAAACAGATAGCGACAAACACTGGCCCGCAGCTCAGCTAGAGATCTGACAAAATGTGAGGCGCACCGAGTGTCTGGCATCACTGCGGTACTTGGCATCGGATTTCTGACAGCTGTGCTTTCTCCAAGGACGCCGTCTCCCTCTCTACCTGTTCACCTTGGCTGATGCATGCGTTTGGCAGTGAATCCGGGGACCAATCCAAAACATCTGACACATTAAACAAAGAGATAGATACACATATAACTGGCGGAGGGCCAGAAGGACAAAGGTGACTGTACAGGAGAGTTCAGCAAGGACAGAGTCACTGCAGTGGAACAGCTGGTTTACTACAAGAAATACCTGCCATATAGAGAGATGATGTGTTAAGTGCCTTTCATACACTGAAATGATCTTTGGCATGGATTATCATGTTGTTATTTTATTGTTGATACTCGCTAATACTCCCCAATAATATTTATAGCTCAGGGACCATCATCGGGGACATGGCGGATGAACGTCACTTGCGTCACGAGGACCCTCGAGGACCCTCGTGGACACACGGACGCGGCAACAATGAATTGGCCTTTACTTGTACTGGTTGTTACAGCAGGCGGTCGCTCTGCTCCGAGCTTGAAGCTGCATTGAAGGATTTTTGAACACAAACCCCAAAAACAAGCTGATAGACATACAGTCCATTGCATTAAAGTTTATATGGGTCATTTTGTTAGCAAATGCCTACTTACACATCCAACAGTCGCAGAGCAACATTATCATCCCATTGGAGGCTTGTTTCTGGCTATCAATGAATATAAATGCAAAATGTAAGGTAAGCACTGATCTGATATGCGGCATTCTCATGCTGCCTTACATACAAATGCCTTTTTTTTTCTCACTTTAAATCACTGTAGTCTGCATATTTGTCTTTAACTGTTGTTTGGTGGCGGGCAGGTCGTGCACAGTGGGGTTATCATAGCTTGTTGGATGGAAACAGCTGCTGCGGGAAACGGTATTAACGAGCGCCGTGAGACTCATCCACGCTACGAATGTGCTGGGTGTAAATCCAAAAAACTAGCTAAAAAGGCCAAGAGCTTTAGACTGCTCAAAGGCAAATTTGACCTACGTACAAGGTCATTAGATTCAATGTTCATACGTATTGATTGAAGAAGCTTTAAAAGATTCAAGGTGAAACTCGCAACTGATGAAAGAATCTGACTTTCTAAAAGGTAACATTTTACTTTCAGAGCAGTATTGAGCTAAATACGCACACGTCTCATTCAAAATGAGTAGTTTGTGTAGGTTTCTTTATTCTCCCATCAAACATTTAATTATGTCCAGTTTGTTGAGATATTAGTAGTTTAAACAAGCTTTAATTTTTAATACGAAACACTCATCAATGGAATAGAAAACACATTATTGACACCTTTTCAGATTAAACATTGGCTGACTACAAATCTTCCATAAACACTATCCAGCAATAAAATCTATTTTACAAGTACAACAATAAACACACAGTTCATCATTGAAAAGATGTGAACTTGGTGAACACTTTCATGAGAAAGGTTGCTGTTAAGCGGCCAACGAACGAAATAAGGGATAAATATTGCCACAGTGATTTTGCAAACACTCATTTAGTTCATTTCATTTCCTAATGATGATCATGTGCTCATAAAGGGAAACCGAACGCTAACTGATATAAAATAAAAGTTGTTACACCACTGACAATGATGACACAGTAACTAATAAAGAAAAACACTAGCGCTCACTTCACTTCTACATTACTGGATATCCCAGTGAAATATGCTCCAAAAGTCTTGCATTAAAAGTCTTCCTCCAGCTACATCTAAATTAAGGTTTAATGAAAAGTATGTATTCATTATTTATTTATTTTATTGCAGGTTGCTTGCACAGTTAAAATGCTCTTGCCAGTGTTGCCTGCTCAAAATAAGCCCTTGTGATTGATTGGAAATGTTACATGGGAAGTATTAAAGTGCATGATTTGATTCACCAAAGCAGGCAAGCAAATCCGATCAAGTTATAAAACAGTAACTGTTATGAAATGAATCAATTATTCATTATTTTTACAAGCAGCAATGATCTGGGCTAAACTTGGTTAACCCTAATTACTGTGCCTTTTTTCTCCTGAACGTACTGATAGGGTTATTCAATTTAAAGGGACTTTTTCACAGTAACATATGATATGAAACATAACTCACATTATACATAACATATCATTATTGCAATTACTTTTTGCCAGCAAATGAACCATATTCTCTGTGACTTCATGTTAATAAGCCACAATAAAACAACCTGTGACACGACGAGCATGCTTTACCAAACACGCTCTGTTTATTCTGATCGAGTCATTTCTTTCTATTAATAACCATCGGATTCGATGTTACAAGGTAAAAGAAAATCGATCTTTCCAAAATGTTTTTATGTGCCCGTATGTCGATTTGTACGCTTTTTAACAAGCCCTCTTTTGTTTGGAAGCCTTGTTTTGCATTCAATAGATTCCAATGCTGCCCGCACGCAGCAGTCCAACTCTCAGTGTCGTCAAAGAGTAATGTCACAAATGTTAAGAATACTCAGCACTGGCGAGAATTAGGAAACGCTGGGGCCGCCTGAAAGCTTTGTAGAGTTGAAAGTGAAAAGGGTGAAATCACTGATTTAACTTCTGCTATTCTGCCATGTCTGAATGGCCTTTTTAGTGAAACCCTTCAGTCCGCGTGACAATTTAATGCTCCAGTTGTATGAGTGTGTGTTAAAGCACCCAGATCTTTAAATCACAGCAGTAAGTTCACAGTGAAAAGGACTCCCGCCAACACGAGAACAAAAATGTGATTGACGAGTATAAAAACAAGCCGTTCGATGGGCCCCCGAGCGAGACGCGTGATACCTTGAGAAGCGACAGGCCGCCTCCTGTTATTTTTCCATCCAGGAAGCCTTACACGGAAACCGGCTAAATTTGATTTGAGAACATTAATTCTATTTATTTGAGGGAGGAAATGAGGTGCTGAGTCAGGGGAGGAGCAGCTGGCTTTAAGCACAGCAGAAACCAAACGCCTCTTAGTCGTCGGGCTCGGTAATCACCTCGCGCACACGAAGAGCGCTTTTCTCACTGCGTTTATTTTGTGATCAGGCTTTTATTTTGTGTACTCATGCAGCTCAGGTATGGCAGAATGTGAGCAAGAGATAAAAATAATGAGGAGGAGGAGGAGGTTGGAGGTAGGAGGTGGGAATGTTAGGAAAAACAACACAGGAACTTGACCTCTCTGTGAACTTTAGCTCCACCAAATAGAGAAGCTTGGGGCCACTAAAGCAACCGGAGGAGAAAACTTGACTGTTTCCTACATTCTTTATTTAATACCTTTTTATTTTTTCAATGCTTCATTTAGTATGTAGTGCCTGTTCATAATGTATATACTCAGGTTCAAGTTCATTGTATAGCCAAACATCACACATTTCCCTCAAAGGGCTTTTACAATGCTTTCAGCACATGACACCCTCTATCCTTATACGCTCTGTATATATCATTTTAGTATTTCCATTTTTTTTTTTAGATCATCCATGCATCTGTGCTTGTACTTCCGTTGCTATGTGGATCAATACAGTTTATCTTATTGTATTAAATATGTCAGTTCATCACTTTTTAATGAGATTGCATGTTGTCACTGGTTCCTGGAAAACTCACTGTTGGTGGTATTTTCTGTGAATTTCACTTTAGTAAAGATTCATCCTGTTCAGAATCGACTGTAAAAAGCCAATAGACTAACTTACAATAAGAAGCTAAGGCACAATTACATTTTATGCAAATATAATGACCAATTTAATACATTTCAATTATTTATAACCCTATGATAGGCAATCAACTCAAAAAAAAGCTTAATGGTGAGGGCCACGCTCAATGTTCCCATGATGACAGACTGATCATTTAAATACAAATAACTGCCCCTATGCTGCATTCATTTCTGCCTAAAAGGAAAAGTTCAAAATGTTTCCAGTCTGTGTGCTAAGTTAGCCAGCTGCATATTTAGTGTACAGACATGAGAGTGGTGTCAATCTTCTCATCTAACTCACTAACCTAGGCTTATTAGGGCTTTGACCAACAATTATTTTCACAATACATTCATCTTCTGATTATTTTCTCGATTATTCAAATATTTGTTTAGGCTATGAAATATTTAAAAGTATTTTTTTTTTTTTTTTAAATGCCCAAGTGTCGTCTTCAAATTGCTTGTCTGACCGTCCGTCCAAAACACAAAGACATACAGTATTTACCATCATACACATGACAAAGAAAAGCAACACATCTTCATATTTGAAGCTACTGTTTGGATTTTTTGCTTTAAAAAAATAAAAAAAAATGGCTGAAACAAGTAATCGATCATCAAAATAGTTGCAGAATTGTATTTTTTCCAATCGACTAACAGTTCAATCGCTTAATCTTTGCTGCGCTAACGCTTATAGAACTTAGTTGATGTTGGGAGAGACATTGCTGTGTAGAATGAGGACGGCTCATTTAATATGGAAAACTGTGTTACTTAGACAACGGCCACTTCATCCATCTTATATCATACATTTATAATACATGTAGCTAGTCAGAAACAACAGAGGCTCGTTTAAAATAATGACACTGCAAGTGAGGACGCTTACAAGACCACACTCCTGATTGCTCATACAGTGCACTTCCTTTTAAAAAGTGACTTTTAACATTTTTTATTAGTCCTTGGTGGGCGTACATGGTTTTGCTGGAATAGCCGAAGGAAGGAAATGTTTGTCAAATAGTCTCCCCATAGCAACAAAATGAGGTCCAACCTAGCAACAGCTTAAAGAACTACGTTTAAATGTGTATTCCGTGAAAATGCGATGCGAGTTCATTAAAGCAAATTGCAAGTCGTGTGCGCGAGTGTGTGTAGCACAAACAGCTCAGACACAATGCTTCCTCCGACAGGCACTAGTGTTGACATCAGATCTGGGAGGGATGAGCAGCCAGGCGGTGCCCAAGATCACAGCGAGACAATATGTCAAAATACATTTTCCAAATGCCATTTTGTGTTCAGGAGCACACAGTAACACAGTATGCGAAAAAGCAGCCAGAGCAGAAGAACAGGAGGAGCTACTATAAAATCACAACATTATGTCGCCATGTATAATGAAAGAGCTTTTACCATCACTTCTAAACCAGTACAGTCCTCAGAGAAAAGACACACGATACATGCAACCTACCGTATACACTACTCAGGAGAAGGGATTTTAGGAAGAAAAAAGAAAGAAAAAGGCATGACATTCAGCGCCGCCATCAGTAACCAGAATCATTTTGCACTTTAAAGCAAATGTTGTAATTAAAATTTCATTTGTTCTCCTCGTCTTGCACTGCCGTACATCAACTCTTGTTCAGAACAATCCTTCCCTAAACATATTGGTTACAAAAGTGACAATGTCAACATTGAAAGGAACGACGAGAGAGCGATTCATAATTCTGGGAATGTAGTCATCAGGGTCTGGTGGGATTTGTCAAGGGGTGGGGCATATTCCGCTTCAGATGGGGAAACAAGGAGGAGAAAAAAAGAAAAAGAAAAAAAAAAAAAAAAAAAAAAAAAAAACTTTGCAAACTTACGCGGCAGCGAGACAATGAAGACCCGATAGAACACTAGATATGAGTGTCCGGGGAAAGAGGCAGAATTCATTTTGTAACATGTTCCCCTCGGCCTGCCTCTCAACCTACCTCCACTTCTACACACACACACGCACACACACATCCAGGCACAGACGCGCTATCCCAACACGGTACAGTTACCCATAAAAGTTGCTCTCCACCATTGACTTTTTTTTTTTTTTCTTTTTTTTTTTTTTTTTCAAATGAGTGAGCAGAGCCGTATCGACATCCTTACTGTACTACACCCGCACAAATACTACCAAATAAAACACCAACATGACAGGACCCCCCCCACACACACACACACAGACACAGACACACACACACACACACACACACAGAGACCACGGAGCACGGCTGCTCTATAAACTGTATTTTCAACTCCATGAAGTCTGAAGTTAAAGCCACTACGTTTCGCTTCTCAAGGACACTGCAGCTCGCTGTCACAAGCCCCTTTCTTTTTTTTTTTTTTTTTTTTTTTTTTTTTTTTTTTTTTTTTTTTTTTTCTCTTCTTGTCGCGACAGACACGGGCGTGTTGCCCTGCAGGGCGAACAAGCCGAAAATAAGGGAAAAGCCACGAAAGCGTTTACCTTTTTGCTGTTTCTGCTGTTATAGCCGTTGTATGGGTTGATTCCTGCCCTTGGCGGTACGGAGAGCAGCATTTTTCTCGGCGCTATGTCCGGAGCGGCGAGCACAGCCCAGGCTGCCAGCTGACGTCAGCAGCTGGGGAAGTGAGAGCCTGGAGTCCCGCTGCTTGACTGCAAGTGGTGCTGCTGCTGCAGCAGGACAGGGGCCCCCGCTGCTGGCCCCTGGGCTACTTTCAGGGGTCCTTCACACAGGCTTCACGGCTTAGCTCGACTCCATTCACCGCCCACTGTTATTTCTCTCACCGGGAGACAATGTGGAAGAATAACTAGGAAACAAAGCCTCTCAAAACGGTGACTCCTGAGACACAAGACTTGTAAAATCAGGTTATGGTGTATTATGTTTTTGTCTGGGGGTCCTTAATTCTCCAACTGACCTCACTGCACTTCATTAGAGAGATTCATTTATTCTGTGTCTCCTTTAACAACAACCTTAAGACGATTCTAATGAGTATTAATCGCATTCAAGTATCGCATCAAAAACCTTACACTATACATATTTACAATATCTTATTAACATGCTATTGAGTATCACTGACATACTTTAACTCATTATAGGGATAGCGGCCGATCCAAAAATAAGGTTTTTGTAGCTACTTTTTTTGTAAACCAACTTTACATAAAGATAGGAGTTAGTGGACATGGTTTTATGTGAGCTTTTGGAGAAATCACAGCCAAAATAAAAAATCAAATAGTAAAATCCTCCTAAAGGTTTAAGACGACATAAAAATACAAACTTCCAAGAGAGTGAAAGTAAGAGCATCATTGAAGCATCATGCCAGACAAGTTCAGCGTGACATGTTTTTGCGATACATATTTTATGCCTCTTCTTCAATAATATTGAATCGGCGCATAGTCCTAAAAACGCTGATGACAGCATGTAGACTTGTTATCTTTGATAAGGGCACACTATAACAACTCCATCACCACTCATGAGGGCAGACACAACTCTGCCACCTTTTAACCCAACCAGCGAGCGTGTACTTTTGGTTTTGCCGCTGTCCTCTTCTTTGCTTGCGAAACCTTCTCTCGTGTTTGTTTGTATTGATTGCTCTTCAAACTGTGTTGTAGAAACTTGCTGCACAACAATATCATTCATACAAAGTCATAACAAGTCCTAGTTAGGAATTCTGTACGGCTAAAATTCCCCTGAAAATAAAAGCAACTTTATTGCAACTCCAGTACAAAGATGACATCTCATATTACAGTCACAATTCTCTGTTTTTCTATTCAATAGTTGAATAAAAAAACAAATGCAGAGATTCTCCCATTTAATGCCTTAAATTACCTTTTGTTTTAATCAAACGTTGCCAACGAGCTCTGTCTAATAACGCCAGACTGCCGATGTTATCCTGGTCAGTTTGAGGTTTAAGTTGTTTTTTTGTACATATCTTAACAAAAATACTGTAAATGTACGGATTCTGCTCGTCAGTGTACTGTAGGCTAGTTATTAAACAACTTCATTGCTGCCAAAAAAAAAGAAGAAGCAAAGCTAGCATACACACCGGATGTTTCTATAATTAATGTCGCTGAAAAAGCACCTTCATAATAGAAAAGATGAGATTAGTGTCGCAGACATACTCAATCTTTAACATGTGTTTGCATTGGCACACGGGCCAAAAGGAACTTAATAGAAATGATGTCATTATTAAGGTTTTCCTTCACCATGGCCACTTCTGCTCCAGTCATCACCTCATCATTAGCTTTAGAATTAAATTAAATTAAAGCAAAAAAAAACACATCCAGCAGAGTATTTTGTCGAGGTCTAAACATGTTGAGCAATTATGTGTGGAGATATGATAATCAACTGGCCTGCAATAGATGACACAGCTTGACAGTTTACATCCGTGATGTCTGTAACAACAGGACTAAAACAGCCTTTATTTTCATTTGATCTGCTGAAAAACTAATCCAAAAATCTTCAAGCATATACTGTATGTGGTACATATAGTATTTACAGGTACCTGGTGTCCAAACTTGGGAGTTTTCTCTCTCTCTTCGCCTCGCCCCAACGTAATGCACAGAATGATCGAAAGTCTGAATCATACGGTTGGTTTGTGCTGTCCTACATCTAACTTAAACTGCTGGTGATCCTGCTGCCTTCCTCCCATGCAACCCATTATTTCTTCCATTAACATGATGTGATTAATTATGCAGCGCCGCACTGATGCTAAGCAGCCTCACACAAGACATATTGAATGAGACGAAGTGAAAACTCTTGAGGCTGTAGTCAGAGGCGACTATCAGCTATAAGCACAGCCCATTACATAGATCATTTCTTGAAAATGGCCTAAAACAGAAACATCTGCAGGATCCAGGGATGTGGACCGGACTCATGCTGTAGTGCATCTGGTGCCCACAGTGTCCCGCAGTTTCCTCTGAAGGTCACAGAAGAAGGCTGTTAAACAGCAGACTCACACACACACACACACACACGCACACACACACAGGGTACTAAACCAAAACACTTGCCACCAGAGTGTGAATGAGCGGTGTCCCGAAGTTACCTTCCACATGGCTGCCTCGTCAGTAACTCTGGCTTCTTATCTACTTCTGCTATATTTAAATGCGTTTACACTTTCTCCTGTTGCCAGCGATTGCCTGGGAGATGTTTCCCAACACAGATGGCAGCTGAAACCTGATGTAGTGCATTCAAAATGATCAGTGCTGGTTACACTACAAAGCAATTGGTATAGTTACACTACAAATCCTTTCTGCTCCTCTTTAATATCTCAGGGTAGCCTGAGAAGTCATATGCTCCACCAATGCGCCATGAACTGCTCACTATGAAAAGCATGAAATGTAATTTTGCGGTGTGTGCAAAAAAAAAAAAAACCCTGCAAGAAAAAGCGTGAATCATATTTTCGGTGGGCAGTTTTGACTTCCCCTCAGAATCTATGTGCCTGGTATTCAAATGAGAGAGCTCAGCTGGACGACCTTGCCAAGCCTCAAAACTAAAGTTTGCCTGTAGCTCAAAACAGATGCAAGCAAGAAGTTTATAATGTAGAGGATTAATTCATCCTGCAAAAAGCCACCAAGGGAAAAGTGGTACCAAACATCATTTGTCAACCATTTGTTTTTTTTTTATGAATGCAAACTTTAATTTAGGTTAAAGAGTTCACAAATGAAGAAACAGCTGCCACATTGTCCCTAATACATTTATTAGCTTTCATAAAAGACCTACACCAGTTGCGGAATTAGTCAAAGTGGCATGGCCGTGCCCAGTGTCATGGTGAGCGCTTCTCTCTTGAGCATTGCGTGCCCTCGCTATGGACCGTAAAGTTACAAACACGGCGGTGTGAACAGCATTTCTATGAATTAGCGCCGTAAGCGATTTGCCTTGGTCTCTGTGTCATTCAGTCCGGCAGCCTGTCTGTGGGCTGTTCCTCTGTCTGCATTTAGGAACACACCAGTGACATTGTTGCACTCAGCAGAACCTCAGTCTGGCACAACCAGTTACTTTGACGATATGAACATTGTTTGGACGTCAACAGGCTCGTTGCTAAGTAACCCAGCCCCCTCTATCCCAAGTGTTTTGGCCTGTGTATCCATACTTATTACCTCTAGGGTAGCTAAGCAGTGTGTGTGTGTGTGTGTGTGTGTGTGTGTGTGTATTTGGGATAGAAGAGTTGGTGCATCAGTTTAATTTATTTCAACCTCGATGTGGGGGTAAACCTTAACATTCAAGCGTTCAAAAGACAGGTCAAAGGTGATTCCATAAAACCATGGCTTCATCTGGTCCAGTTTTGTGGTGAAACATGCTTTTTCTCCTGTCGCTAGCGAAAATAATATATAAAACTTAACTTAAAACGCAAAAAAACAGCTGCATTACCACCCAAATACAAACTTTTTTTAGGAAAACAGCACATGTCGAGGAAATACCACCCTTTCACCCTTTGCCTGCATTAACAACTAACCCCCCCCCCCCACACACACACACACACACACACACACACACAGCATCAATGCTGTGGGGGTGCACCTCTGTCATCAAAGTGGGCTGTTGTCTGGGAGGAAGGGGAGCCTGTGTGTGTGTGTGGAGGAAAGTGGATATGAATGGCGTGGATAGGGTTCAGGGAGTTCATGTGTGAGTGAGGGGCTCGGTCATTGAGAATGTCAGTGTGGGGTTCAAGGTCAGAATTACTAACAGAGGGGGAAGGACAGCAAACGGTGGTTGAACATAAAGGGGTGGACCAAAAGGAGGATAAAGGGAAATGTTCAGTTCTAAAAGTTTACTGTTGGGAAAATGGTCTAGGGGGAAAATATATGTACATACAAAAAATAAAAAAGTTTAAACGTGAAATGTGTGTTGCGAGTGCAGCGCGCACTAGTTAAGGGTGGAAGTAAGAAAGAATACACAGTAACTGGTCAACTGTGAACGGCATCTAGAAACCATCTCTGCACACACGTGTGGCTCAATTTAAACAAACTACACTCATTTCATTTATGTTTAACCATGTTATTATTAGACATAAACCATCTATAATTCTTTAAACGTAAACATCATTTATCCAGCCGCGGGTAGTTTGGTTTGCATCTGCTCGACTGGTTAGTGTCAGGAATAATGACATGAATTTCAAAATAAACAATTTTTCAGAGTAATGAAAATACACATGAACAAACAGTACAGTACCACACATTAAGATCACAAGAAGTAGCGGAAGATTTACTCTAGTTGCACTTTTAATGTGATGTTTCTTTTCTTTTTTTTTTTTTTAATGAACTGCATATGTACACTTGTAATTGTGAAATTAAGGAGGCCATTTTGGCTCTATTTATATCCTGTAAAAGTAAATAAGAAACAATAAAAGTACGCATGTTCCACAGCACAGAGAAACAGATGGATCTATGTGCTTGCTGCACGTGAGAGAAGTTACTTTACACGTCTGCTGAACAGACCACACACACACACACTCTCACACACTCAGACAATCAGTCAAGCATTCCCTGTGGTTGGAATGTGTTTTTGAGGGAGAGTGTGAAAGAGGAAGTTTTGGCGAGGAAGGCTTGAGAGGAACAAGCACATAGATTAATCCCATTTGTATTTTCATTGGTGAACGTAAATCAATGTCCATAGCCAATTGTTTCCGTCTCCTTTCTATTGAAACTCCACTACACTGACTTTTGTTTATGAGATCGATATGGATTCATTCTGTAATGGTTCTCCCTTAAAAAAAAACGAATATTTTTGGAGCGTCAAGTTTGTTTCTACGAGTCAGTCACGGTTGCTTGACTAATGCAGGTTAGTGACAATGTGCCAAACCTAACCATCCCAGGATATGATTAATACGTCAAAAAGAAACTGTGTAATTGTAATAAAAGGCATAACAATTCTGGCTCCGACACCTCTTCTGGCACAACATTGCAACAATTTCGAGTGCTGCAGAACCTGAATGTAAAAAAAAAAAAAAAACTCAAATTTTCTTCAGCGTTTTACGCCGCCCTTTTTTGTTTTCTTTTTGTAAATTACTTCTCAAGAATCTCTTGAGTGGGCTATTTACTTTATGTTCCAGCTGGAAGTAATCTGAGCAACAGATTTGAATGTAAAGAGGCAGAAAGCGGGCCTGGTGATGGAGTGGGAGGGAAGGAAAGAAGGGGACGAGGGCAGGGGGGAAGGGGAGAGAGAGCTAAGCGGATGGGGGAAGGGCTGTTTGTGCATGCCTCAAATTCCTTAGGTGTTATCAGCATTGCCCGCTCCATAATTGTTCCTTTCGAGGAGGAAAAAAAAAAAATACAGAGACTGCACAACATTGTAAAGCTTCCTCTCTGTTAGATAACCTAAAGGAGGGGTGGGGGGGAGGGGGGTCTTTGAACTCTGATACCGCCATTTTTGACTTTGCTATTTTTGCGTCGTTGAAGATGGTAATCAAACAATATCTCTTTTTTTGTATCACTTATAACTAGTGATGCTTTGTTAAGATTTGAATCAAATCTTTTTAAGACCTTTGTCATGGCTAATTGTATTTTGATGATACAACTGATATAGTTCCGCTGTTTTAAAAAGTGTCTAAAAGTAAAAAAAAATACCTATCCACGTTTCTATTTTCATATTCTTATGGCTGGATATAGACTTGAAACCACAGATCCAAATCCTCAATCTTTAGAAATGAACCTTCACTTGTAAAATGAAAAGCTCTCGTCTGATCTCCCCCCCCCCCCCCCGCCTTGTGATCTTTTTTGATCATTCTTTCTTATTCGAGACTTCTTCCAGTGTGTCTTTTTTTACAGCAACCGTAAAGGGTTACTGACATCTGTAATGTGTCAGGGCCCCCCAGACATTTTGATAATGCAATTTTCTCAAACAGCGTTCAAGAGGCTTTCGTGCATGGGCGAGATTAGCAGTTTCCTGTGCGACTCCCTCAGAATGAGCATATGAATGGAGAGGAATGATAAAGCCATAACTTGGAATGTATCTTTTTTTTGGCCATAACAAAATGGCTGCAGTGAGTACCTCACACTGTTTTCCTACTGAATGGAGACACTGCATTAGTTGGACACACACACACACACGCACACACACACTCACACACAGGACGTGATTCTGGGAACTTTGATCGATGAGGTAATTCATCTGGCTCTGAAGCGAGGGAGGGGAGGACGAGCGCACCGGTGAAGGGAGGCAGAAAGGGAGTGAGGAAGATGAGTGATGATGTAGGTCCAAATCATGATGCGGTTTAGAGATTTATTTATTTTTTGTGTGTGGGCAGATCTGTGAGCGTGTGTGGGTACATGAGGGTGAGTTGTATCTGAAAATACCAGATATTGATATTCAATCTTTAAACTGTCCATACTTGGTGAGTTAGATCATTAGACACGTCATGTGTCCTGACAGGAACGCGGTGTGAGAAGCAGCACTGACCTGGTTCTCCTATCTGGGCTTCAACCTGGCTTCCATCACAGCTGCAGTGAACTGGGCGGAGGTGCATCATGGGCCTTAGCTGTGGATGAAAGAATGACGCATTAAATACTTGCTCCAGTTGTGACACAAACCAGATGAATGGTGTTTTCACTTACTCCGACAATAAAAATCGCCCTGGAAAGAAACTCACCCCAGCAGCTCAGGAGTGGTCTTTTTTATCCGGAGACTAATAACCAGCAGTTCTCTGAAATTTATGACGGGGGAAATCAATCTCACAGGGAGAGGAATAATTCAGTCAGTGTCAATCTTTTGAGATAGATTAGTAAAGAGGAAGGAAGAGATGCTTTGCTGCCGCATAATGTTGGCACTTTTATTCATTGAAAATCTTACTTTGAGGCATCTTGTCTTGCAAGATATCGGGAAATACTTCCCTCTCACAACTGATACCAAGGTTTTAGTTTAAACAGAAATGTTCCTTTGTTCCTCTTCCACATTGTCCCTGTGCTATTCAGTGTTATTTACTATCATACTATCATTTAAAGGCTCTCAAATACCAATCGAGGAAAGGTAATCCGGATGTAATGACTAGTCTGGCAATCGAGACAGCCATCCTGACAAAGACAATACATTTAGTCCAAAGAAGCGTGTCTAAGTCCTTCGAAACTACAGCGTAACACATGAGTCATTCAACAGATAGAGTATGATGTTACAGCGTGATGCTGCAGAGGCTCAGATCAATACGCCAGAGTTGCAGATGGAAGGAAATTTGCTCAGAGATGGATGAGGTGAGGCTTTAATTCTGAGCAAAATGTCAGAACAATGAAAGATGTGTATATACAGTAACAGTGAGTCACTTTCTAATGACTGCGGGGTCAAACATCAGCAGAAGCCATTAGAGCTGATCTCTCCCCCTATGTCTCTGTTAGACATTCACGACACATACACACACCTGAGTTTTTAGCTAAACGTGAGGAGAAAAGATCCTGCGAGGTGGATCCGAATCGGATGCGTAACACATGAGATATCCACATATGATGGAACGTCAACACTCTTGTAATAATTTCAGCTTTCACTGTGAAGAGGCCAGATAGACGATCGTGTGGGGAAAATGAACGGAGATGTTGTCAGCGACAGCAAGACATTGCGTATGATGGGGAACATTACAATTCTTACAGATGCAGATACATTTGTCATTTTCATTGCTTTACTTTATGTCTTTCATTCATCTTTTTGGTTTTACACGTTCCGTGAAGCAGAGGGATTATGTCTTTTGGAAATATGTTAAACAGAGACGCTAATTTGGTTTGCAAATTGTTTTGAGGACGCACACGTTCTAAGTTCTGACCTTTGGAAACGATATTCAAATGAAAGGGATGTTTGCAGAGGCCCTGGACGTCTCTGCGTCAGGATGTCTGTCCTCTGTGTTGTGCTTCCATCTGCTGGCGGAGCGCGTTAAACACTACTCCATGCCTGACCGACAAAGATCAACATTTCCCCTTCAATGATCCAATTCAAGGGAACAGAGCAGTTCAGTGATAGCTCAGTCTGTGTCGTATGTCTTCACACAATCAAAGAATGCTTTCAGTCAGTGGTTCCTAACTTTGTTTTTCTTCCCACCCCTTAACATGAAGTGATGTGTACTTGTGACTCCTCCACACGGGTGCTGCATGGATGTGAATTGTGGGCAGTTTGATTAAACGGTGATTTTCCCTCTTCAGATTTGTTTCATTAGAATATTTTTTCACGTCAAAGGACAAAAGATGTACTGTACTTGACAAGAAATAAGCAACACATTTGGGAATTTCTATTTTATTATTTTATAGCCCGATAGTCATCCTGTGACCCCTATAATTAATCTGGCAAGCCCTTGAGCGGGTCCCCTACTCCTGGGAACCACTGCTTTACACAAGTAAAAGACAAATTGATATTGGACACTTATCTCAGAATGAAGTGTGGGACAAACAAAGAAAATAACTTATAGTTGTGATTTTAACAAAGCTATTGAAAGAAGCATAATGAAATTCTCACTGGACGGTTGTTGGAAGTGTTGTGAAAACAGAAATAAAGAGAAACAAAACAGTAATACTTTGGGAAAAACAATTTGCCGTTACAAAGGAGCATTAAGTAAAATGCCTCTGCAATCGTGTGTGTGTGTGTGTGTGTGTGTGTGTGTGTGTTTCCGTGTTTGATGATGTCTAAACATTTTTAAGGCAGCTACTGGGTTTCTTTTGTGCATTTACTTTGAAAGTCTTTGTAGATGTGTCGTTCCCTTTTCTTCCGCTGCGTGGCTGTTTCCAGTTAAGTCAGGATTGTTTGACAGCATTTGGTATGAGGACATTTTTGGACTGGAGCTCAACATTTGATAGGTTAAGGGTTAGCGATGTGTGACTGTTGCTATGTAAGCCACACTAAAAGCACAACATTCAGCCCCTCAAGGTTTGCCAATCCCCTCGGTGCGGATACAGAACACAATTGAAAATAACTTCCAACTTTAATCGAATTAACACAGAGGGAAGCTTGTTCAAAGTGTCTCGTCTGCTACAGCCTCGTTTCAGAAAATGAAAAGCACTTTCTCTTCATGCTGCCTGCAAAGTGATGGCGAGGCCCCAAAATCAAGAGAAGATTGTTGGGATTATACTGACAAGGGGCAATAACGTTCCCTTTCTCAAAACAGCTCTGTAAAGTGTTCTTTGAAATGTAATACTAGACCCACTAGATGTCAGTGCTGTGCAGCATTTCTCAGACTGGTCCTGGTGGCTGTGGTGGTCGCTCTTAACGTACAGCACTTGGGTTAATCGCTCTAAACTAATGTATAAATAATACAATTGTATGTCAAATCGACATGATGAGGATGCTTCTGTACGTATGTGTGTTGCTGTCTGTGGAGGACAACCTGCTATAGAATTATGATTAAAAAAATGTTTTACTCGTGCTTTCTTGATCATCAGATGTATACAGTATATGATTTGGCTAGAATCTCTGTTCAATAAAACTTACTCATAAGACTCCAGACCTGCCACCCTGTCACAATATATCTAACCCTAACCAGGAAGATGAGAAGCTGTGAAGACTCAAAGATAAATGTCTCCTACCAAAGATGAGGCCTCGCAGGTTAAGTAATATGAACTGGATTCAACACAAACTCGAATCACTAATGCACTCAGACCTGACGTGAAGAAATCTGATTTAAAACAGTCTTCTTTCATGTGCCTTGTTTATGGTTATGGCACAGTCTTGTTATATAACATGTCAAAAATATCACAACATGAGGATAAGTGTCTGCTGTTTGTGATGAAAACCAGCAGTATGTGACCTCGGCCTTTTCTTACAAGCTGCTCGCTAAGACTTTCATTATTAAGTTAGAAGTGCCCTGACGTATCTTCCATATGTAAGAAAAATATGACAAACAATGTATGTGTCTTTAACTCACATCCCCACTGATACTTATGAATAACATATATAAGAAGCAATGTGTATAGGAGGAATGTAAAGTGATGGTGAATCTATAATAATATCATCAGGACCCTGAAGTGTCTGCAGAGCCCTGCCAGGAAACTTGACAGTGCAGTAATAAAGATTTAAAAAAAAGATAGTGTAGAAAAGCTTCTCTGTTTGTGAAAGTGTTAAAGTATTTCTGGAAATGTCTTTTAGGAGATTTTTCAATGTGGTTCTTACAGGCTAGGTAAGAGCCAAACCTTGTGCCATGAATTTGTGACCGATTTGGAGAGCTGTTCAGAGAAGTGTACGAGGGCCACGGGACGAAATGTTGGACCAGCTGTGAACAAACTACAGAGTCTGGAGTCCTTAAGCTGTTCAGTTGGAAGTAGCGGTACCTCATTCTAGTTTATATGTACAATTGGGTGTCATCAGCATAGCACGAGAGAGACAATCCAGGAAAAACAAAATAAGGACATTTCTGCCAGACTGACAAGAAGTAAAGTTTGTTTGTCCGGCAGCCAGAAACGCTCATGTTGCCGTCATAGAATCTGAGGAGAGGTGAGATGATCTTTAATGTCAAATACAGCACTTGGCTCCGGAAGAATCAGGAGGGATAAGATGCCTTTGTGCTGGTGGTATCGCTGACTTGATCACACTGTACATTCCGAAAAACACAATATTGCAGTGTTTGTGGGTGGGAAGCCAGCGAGGGTCCTCGCACCGGTGACCCCCACAGGTTGGTCACGGCACCTGCACGGATGACGCTGGGATCTGGGAAGGTTGGCGGGAAACTATCTTACGCGTTACCCATGAAGCTTCTGTCATGGTGGCAGAATACAGGTCTTGTGTTTATCTTATATCTTGTCTTGAAGCCTTTATTTAAAGCACTTTGCCTTGTTCTTTAAAGGTGCTATACAAAATAAACGTGCCTTGTTTAATTGCTTTTTCATGAAATCATTTGCATGTGGCAGCTTTGATAGCACGGTAGTTTGGGAAATTTTAAAGTGAAAGACTTACAAGTAGTGGGTGATATGAACAAATGTGGAGTCCTTATCAAGACTATACGCATTTGCATTTACAGCAAAAGTCACTTAATGCGGTCCTCTCAATCACACATGAAGGCTGAATCCTTGGAAGGAGACCTTATGAATCCAGATTGCTGCTTCACATTATATTGTCCCATCAAGAATTCATAAGACATTAAAGCTGAGTGGATCCACCACTAGGCCTAGTAGGGCCAAATTGAAACGTAAATAGGGACGCAGGTAGTAATTGCATATTGAATGTTGTTAAATAATGTTTTGAACACAGGAAATGATTTCCATATTTTTAAACTGCGTACTCACATTGATTTTGTAAATTCCTCCTTCGGGGAGCAATAAAGTCTTCCCGATTGATCTTGATTTAAAGATTTCACTGTATCAAGTAATACACATTTGAATTTTTCCTCATGCTGTTGTTTGTTTGGATTTATTATGTTATTCATACATCCGCTGTTAAAATGTATCTATTTTAAGAGATGATTTTTTAAAATTTATTTATTAAACCTTCTGTTCATTGACCATTGATCTGATGAAAAGCTCATTTGATTACTTGTTTTTTTGTTGTTGTTTTTTTTCATTTGTAAAGTGCTTTAATTAACACCCCCTTTTCCGATGTCTAATTAAATACTGATTAGAGTTGCTTAGCTGCTCCATAACCATTATCAAAGCTCAGGAGGGGAGAAGCAATCATCATTAGTTATTATTATTAGGCCTATGTTGTTGTTGTTTTGGTTATAATAAGACATATAACCATCATCAAGATGAGCACAACAACAACAAATAGGGGGAAAAAAAGTTGTTGCAGGCTAAATGAACAGACAATGGATACGAAAGAAAAAGCGAATCATGGCCTATGCACAAAAACAATTAATAAATAAACACATTTTTTAAGTCGGGGAGTGAGACAGAATGCATTGTTGTTGCAGTGCAGATCACAGGAGAGAGTGTGACTGGATGGAGGTGCATGGTGGATGGTGGATGGTGTCGGGTGCTGGAGAGAGGGGAGGGCCAGCCACAGCTACTGCTGCTGCGACGTCACTCAGCCACTGACTGACTGAGCTCCAGGCTTCAGGCTCAATCTGCGGCCAGCAGCAGCAGAGGAGGCGGGGAGGAGAGGAACATTTTCATCCACCACTTTTATTTCCTCCTGTGGCTTCTTTCACCGGGGCGGGCAGAACAAAAAGACGGACAACTGCATGATCAGAGGCGCGAGCTCTCCCTCATCTCGACTGCAAAGCCAGGCTAGCTTGATGCTCCGCTCAGCCTGCTAGCCTTTGTGGCAGGGCTGTCCATGCATCCGAGGAGCCCCTAAACAACCCCGGGCTGGGAGAAGCCTCGGCTTTTTTTTCTTTTTCTTTTCTGACAGTCTGCAAAAAAAAAAAAAAAAAACAACACACATATACACACACACACACACACACACAAAAAAAACACTCTCCAAGTGGGCAGACAGCAGCATCCCTGTCAGCTCCGTTGCGCACCCAGAAAGCGGATTTCCAGCGAGGAGCATCATCAGCCCGGGCACGATTTACACGTCGTCGCCTGTCTGCAACCTCCAGCTTGACAGGACCCAAGAGGCGATTGATGACTAATATCCTTTCAAGATAGGCAACAATGTTGTGCACCGTGGCCAACATGTTGGCGACCGGATTGCTTTGCTTGGGATTGTTGCACAGTTTGGAAGTATTCGCTCAGCCAAGGGCTATTGATGGTAAGCAGAGCTGATTTAAGGGTAACCAGTGTATACAATGCTTAGCAAAAAACTAAATAAGTGTGTGCATGGCGATTATCACAGGATTGATTGTGTTGTGTGTGTGTGTGTGTGTGTGTGTGTGTCCGCATGCGAGACTGTGCAGACTGTGCCCGGGAGGAATGACTGCTCTGGTGAGTGAAGCAACGTGGAGGAGATGAAACCGAGGCGAGACAATTAAAGCGGTCTTTTGTTTCTGTCTCCCAGTGCCACATGTGAATATTGCAATGTCACAGCAGCGATCGCACATTTTCTTCCTGCCCTTCACTGGATACAAGCGCTCTCACACATTTACGCTGACATTGAGTGATGGGAAATTGTAGCATAGGCCCCAGTACCTGCTTAAACCACTTGTTTTTTTTTTTTTTTTTTACAGATCGATGCGTGCATGTTTAAAAAAAGCCCCAAAAACCCCCCCAACAACAACAGAAAAACAAAACAGTAATCAGATTACTTTAGTTCTAATTGCTGAAGTGACAAAGAGGCAAATGCATGGTTTTGGGATGTGTCTTTAAAAATGTCAGCCTTTTGGAGGCTTCTCTGGAGCTGAAGTGTGTGTGTGTATGTGTGTTTATATATATATATATATATATATATATATATAATTTGTCAGGGCTTCAGGCAGTTCACATTTACCTTCCTGAGTGTTGTGTTGATGTGATGACAGCAGTCGTGCTATTCCTCAGTCAAACAACACTGGAAGATAAATATTTCTATCACACCGATGAGAAATGAAAGTGTGTCAGTGGCTTTGCTCTTTTAAAGGGGAGTGCATAAGGCTGCATGAGGCTTTATTAGAACAATATGTCCATCTATGTGGATTATACGTAACCATCACAATTAGTTTCCCTCCGTAAGATCAGATGTTTGGCGCTGCCGTCAACAGGCTTATGTGGCACTGCGTCATTGCTGTGTATCAGTACGATTGTTCAGCATATCACCTGCACAGGCCAGGATCCTCTGAATGCCAACAGTCATGTTGTGATCTGCGGGCAGATCGTGAGCAGCTCAAAACAACTCCCCCATACAGCCCTGTGAACACACACCTTCACAGACTGGAACAACTTCTGGAAACTATTAAGCCTCAGAGTCCCACTCACGCGCTCCTCTGTATGTAAGAAAGGAAAAGGGCGTTATCAAATAGGGGAGTTAGCGCAGACAGATTTGTTCAATTCTTTGCAGGTGAAAAGGGAATGTGGGTTTATTTTTCTTTTGCAGAGACATATAACGCTTCTCATTCACCCTGCGAATGAATGCTAAGAATATTTCAAGATGACTTTTTACAGTGACAAAATGTCTCCGATAAGAAAGCACTAGTTGCTGTAAAGATAATCAGGGTTCTACATTTGACATTTCATTAAATCCAGCAGGACTTTTAACATGCATGACTGACTTAAACCACAAGCTGCATTTTGTGAGATTCATCGTCGAGCCGTAAAGGCTTCTCTCTGCCTTTGAAGTCATCCCATTTCACTTGGCAATCCAGTGCTGTGAGGTTCTTAGGGAGCAAAATCCACATAAATCACCACCTTGAAGATAGACTTGGATAGCCTGCAATCACCTGCAGTTTCTCCCTCCTCCTCGGTCTTCAGCAACAGATGAGCAATGCTGCCTTAAAGCAAACAGTTTCTGCCTTGACGCGCTGTTATTGTTTTAGTGAAATTTTCCTCCCTCTCGGTCTAAATGCTTTGATTTGATGACTCAGCCTTGTGCAGTATACCAGAGGAGATCGCCAAACCTTGGCTTTACTTCGCAAACCCAGTGGGATGCAGAGGCTGCTGTGTTTGACAGAGCCTATGAAGGAAACATATTGAAATGTGTATTAATCAGTCAGACTCAATGTGAGATTTACCCAATTACTCAGATTTTTTTACTGGGTGCTTGTAATTGTAACACCCAAATGTTGAAGCCAACCTCACCAGACCTTAGCCAACATGTCACTTGTTGTAAGCGAGACTGCATGCTACTCCCTTTCAAGCAAAGCTAAATTGCTTTTTTTAACCTCTTTGATTGCCTCTTTCATTTTGTAAGGCCCTTTGAACCACATATGTTACTAGTAAAGTTTTTTTCAGACTTGCCTGGAACTCGTCTTTTTTCCATTTTCTAGACCTAGATTTTCTCCCACTGTCTCTGTACTGTAGCCAGAGCAAAGACCCCGGGCCACTAACAAACCCTAAGTTTAATTGGGTCTAAACTGCTCTTTGTTTCCCAGAGGAGACTTCCACGAACAGTCTCAAATTGTTCAGAAATCGCTGCTAATTGGGGGCCTAGTGGAAAAGGTCCTAATGAAATAATTCACATCGTTTCACTCCATGAAAGTATTGTAACTCCACTGCGAAAAGAGATCACTGGTCCACAGAAATGGACAGTGCTGTGGTGTTTCCACAGGAAAATAGAAAATGGAGAAATGTATTTGATAGTTTGTCACTGAGCACAGCTGAAATTCTAACTTGAATCATTTCTATTTTTATCACTCAGACATCCATTTAAATGTTTTTTCAAAGTGAGCCATCTCTATCCGAAATGCCTGCTTCCTCATTTCACGTTTCCCTATGTTTCCTCCCTTAAAAGTTATTCATTTGGTAGCACAGGCTCCTTTCTTCTTAATTAACTCACCATCCTGTGCTTCCCCTGACACTGTCCCCCTGTGGACTTCTCTGCTGTAACATTTGGTGGAGGCCTTAGAACTGGCCCAGCATTTGGCTGTTATTGGGGGGATACTGCCATCACAGTGACATCCACATGGCCAAAAGGTTACCACTTTATTGTTTTATTTACCATTGAGGGCAATATGGAAAACAGAGTACATTTGTTAGGTCCTCGTCACCGTTGACCTTATGTCACACAAGCAACGTTTAAGAGTGCATGTAGTAAAGCCGTTAATCCAGTTGATAACCGAGGAGGAGTTCATTTAACACGGCTTTAAATACATGGTTTAGATCAGTGCATAGCTAAAAGAGTGTTGTTGCTGCTTAAATACCTTCTATGACACACTGAACACCAGCGACCACTGCATAACTGAGCAGATATAAAATCCAGTACTTTGGTCAGCAGCTTTTCCTGGAGAAAAATAACACGGAGGCGAAGTAAAGTTCAGTCCATTATTACACCGATGGTTTGTGTGGGTGAACAGTAGTAATGAAATTGTGTTCTGCTGAAGCCATAGATTTCCAACTGGCACACAATTGTCAATACAACTGCGTCACAGCTGATGTGAACTCTTAGTGGCCTGAAGGTATTCATTTGTTCGCTCACAGTAAGTTGCTCCATTCATCAAAAATTCTTGCAGCACTGTTATCTGCTCCCCTTGGTTTTTAGTTTTTATTTCATGAAAGATAGAAAGGTAGTTTGACATTTTGGAAAATATCCGTATTCACTTTTTTTTTTTTTTTTTGCCGTGGGATGGATGAGAGGATCAATAGCACTCTTATGTGTGTCTGTCAATATGCAGCCAGTTAGCTTATATTAGCAAGACTGTAAACAGCAACCCTGAAGCTATCAAAATCCACATACCAGCAAATTTCCGGCAACCAGAGGAGAATCCAGGAAGTCACTGCTCCCGGCTAAGAAACAGTCCTGCACATAGCCCCTTTGTAAAGCTGCATTCAAGTTTATACTCTCTGATTGTTGTACAGATTAAACAAATGAGGTATAGCATGTTAATCAGTGAGTTTAAAAGATGCTAGTAGGAGAGCAGGGCTAGCTGTTACACCTTGTTTCCAGCCTTTATGCTAAGCTAAGCTAAGCTAACTGTGTCCCGGCTCCAGCTTCACACTGAACGGATAGACGTGTGAGTGGTATCCATCTTCTCTTCTGACTTTAGGGAAAAGGGGACTCCCAACTCAATCTGCTCATCTCAGTAGAAATTTAAAAAAGGTTCATACAAATGAGACCTTTTTAAAAAAAACTTTTACATTTTTTATAATTGCCTGAAAACACTGCAGAAGTGTTTCAAAACTGACATCTGGTATCGCCAAAGTGCTCTGGGTAAATGTGTCCAGGCTTGTCAGAACACCTCTATGACCCACTTTAGAGTAGTGACCCACTGATTGAGATACACTATCTAGATGGAGCTATTTAAGGACTGGAGATAGAACACCGTCTCAGGAGGCCCTCTGAAAGAATATGAGCAGAAAGTTGCTAGAGGATATCGGGAACACGCACGTGTATATTCACAATGCATTAGCCAGCAACTTTTGACACCACAGCTATTTATACATGAAGGTAAGCTAGGTAAGGTAGTGGGGGGGGGGGGATCACTGGTGAACACAGGATCAGAGAAACTGCTAAGCCCCACATGCCAGAAGTCATTGATTAGTAGCTTAGACCAAATGCTCAGGTGAAGGCTGTATTGGCTGGAAAGTCTGTCTTCCTCAGTGTTATTATCTCTCTTGGGGCGAAAAAACCCGAAATCCCTCCTGCATTACGACCAAAGGTTTAACATTACTCATTTAACACCAAGGAAGATATGCCAGCTTGACATTTCTTTCTGTGTTGTGAAGGCTAGAAAATAACTGCCTCGTAAATAGAGTAATTCAAATTCATGTAATGAGAGTGAGAATAGAAAAGTGGAGATTGACAATTATCTGCAGTGTTTGCAACTTCCCACCTGCGAACACTCATAATAGTATTCGACGGGGCACATTGCCAAGTCTGGGATTGAACGACAACCCTTGCATCATCAGCTTGTACCGTGTTTTTGTTTTTTTTATTCAGAATTTAATTCAGAGTTTTATCATCCGTCTCTGTGGTACAGTTTGGGGAGATACCAGTAAGAGCTTTCCAGACTCGGCTCTTACAAAAATGTCGATCAAATTCATTGGGTCTGTTTGGTTGACTTTAAATGTTGTCTAACTTTATTGATAAGTAAAATATTGATTCTAGCAGCTTTAAACCTAAAGTCCAAAACACTGAGGAGGAGTGTTTAGTCCCGTTGCGGCTTTGGTTAAACTTATTGTAAATCCATGTGCGAAGAAAGCCCTCACTTTGTTTTTATAACCGTAGCTCACTTTAGTTTTTATGTGAAAAGCAATTTAATATTGAATCCTTACACTTTTCCTTGATATATCGGAGGAAGCAACAGACATTTCACTTCATGGTGTTACGGCACAGTTATCAGTCTGAGAATGATCTATTTAAGAGATCATTCTCCCCTTGATAATTCAGCATTTGTTTCTGCCTGAGTAAGAGCCTGTGTAAGAGAAAGAGAGAAAGTTGTATCGTGTGTCACCAGAAAAGCTATTATCACTGAGCAGCCGTCCTTCACAGAGCTATGTTCTTCAGGTGTGAGTTTCCTCAGGGTAAAAGGCTGCGATAGTGTTTGTCTCCTGAACACTCTTTCAGCCCACGTTTTGACGTTTTTGATAAAAAAAAAAACTAAAAAAACAAAACCTGGCACCGCCATTTTCATACCAGACTGGAATTCTGTACACATCACCGCTAAAAACTCATTGTGTAATTCTGTCAGTTTGAAGGGATTCGTGGACCAAGTGTAGACATCAACAATTGTGCAAATTAATTGTGTTCCTGCACCAGATGAAATGCAGTCTATTTTTAGCATCAGCCCACACAACAAATACATTCATTCACATCCATTTAAGCCTACGCTAGAAGGGTTTCTTCGCTGACTTCCATTTTTTTCTGGGACAAACGTGTGACAGAGCAGACTTGTAGATTACTTGTGAATTCATTCCCTGTAGGGAGAAAAGTGAACAAAACAAACAGAGCTCATTCTTCTCTGCAGTACCTCCTCATAAAGTACAGTATGTTTCTAGCCTTCACAATTCAACATCTCTAATCGGACTCCCCACAATTTACATTTTCAGACATGTTACACATGCAAACAATACATCTTCAACGACACACACACACTCAGCATAGAGGTCACTATTCATGCAACCGGGATTGAGATTTATTCCCAAACTTCTAATCCTAAACACAAAGTACCCAACCATAACCTTAACATAAGCCTAATTGTAACACTAATCTCTCAAGCAGGGCATTCACCCTTCACTTAGTGGCAGAAATCTCCTCACATGGCCCCACAATTATTATTTCTGCCTTCCGCCTGATCAAAAACAGCAAAGGTGAGAGATGTTTTAAAGTGATGTTGCATCTAGCAAATCTGTATGAACACAATAGTGAATATTGTCCACGTAGTGATCTTCACATTTACTGTGGAAGATTTCCCACTTTCAACTGCATGTGTGGAGGTAGTGTGTCCTCTCCGATTATGTGTATTTTGTGCCTCTGGGAAGAGAATGGGCAAGTCTGTACACCATTACTAAACAACATCACATCCTCCTTTACAGTTTGAAGAGCTTGGAACATGTGGAACGTGTGGATCTGATTTTGCGCGCCGAATTGACTGAACTGGCTATCAAGAACGCTGAAATGTCTTGAAGGAATATTTATTGTAGAATTCGCTTTCTGGACGATCGTTAGATGAGAAGATCAGTACCACTCTCATATCTGTCCGTTAAATGTTAGGCTACAGCCAGCTGCTGCTTAGCTTAGCTTAGCACAAACACTGGAAACAGGGGGAATTCACTAGCCCGGCTCAGTCGTAACAAAATCTGCCGACCAGCAACCTGTAAAACTCAGTAATCACGCTATGTATTGTTGGTTTAATCCGTCCAAAGAAATTGAGGTGAAAAAAGACAAGTCACTGCTTTATGGAGGGTCATAAGCCTGACTGTTTCTTGCCTGGGAGCAGTAACTTACTTCCTGGTTGCCTGGCAGCCCACAAAAAAAATGTCTCAGAAAAATGTTTCAGAGCAGATTAAACAAACAAGATATCGTGTGTTAATTATTCAGATTGTGTTACCCTTGGCCACAGCCAGACTAGTGTAACGGCAGCAAACTTCAGGCTCAAATGTAAAATCTGTGTATGAAATCTGGGTGTCATTAGCAGCGCTCAGGTTACTTCGCCACATGCACAGTGAATGTGAGAGAACGTTCTGGAGAATCTCGTTCCATGGAGCTCACACTGAGACTTGAAACTTGTACCGGTCTTATGAAAAGGCACGAAGGAATTTCATATAATCTTCTTTAATATGTTTCCCTCGGCAGCATACTAAGCAGGCTTAATTGTCATTTTTCTCCCCGTGCAGCTACGTACAGCGTGTGGCAAAGGGATTTGTCTAAACTGACTTGATGATGGCGGATCACACCTTGTGGTTTTCTGCTTCGTCCCCAACGCTGCTGCTGAAATCGATTAAATCCTTATGTGGAGGTGAGGGAGGTCGTAGCCTCCTCCCTCGGAGCTCCCACACTGACTCCAGCACAAATAGCAGTCGTGGTTGATTACCACTCAGGGGTTGAGACGTGGTGAAATCTCAGCCAGACATCCAAATAACTCTTAATTAAGTTCACATTTGATTACTCTGCTTGGCTTAATAGGTTCTGCCTCTCACTTTGACTGTGTTTTGTGCTCAGATCTGACCGGTAAAATCCAAGCCGTTGCAGGCAGGAGTCGGACTGCGTTGTGAGCCCCATTTCACTTGGCAACTTTCACCAGACATGAGCACATTCCTGATGTTAATTCTGCTCAGCTCTAAGTGCAGGCATAACACACACTTAGGTAGACTTTCAAAACACACAGACTGTCTTAAAAACGCACATCTCGTAAAAACCATGCTTAAATTAAACACTCATCCAGAGGGTGAGCCGTCGAGCAGCTGTACACGCAGACTGAAACATCCCCCAACTTTTACTCTCGGTGGTATCTTTCAAAATGTTGATATAATATCGGTGACTGCTATGTAAACATGAATGCGCTTTGTCGTCCATTCTCTGTGGTGATCGTGTCTAAATTCTAGTCTGGACTTTTGTCCAATTCGTCCACTGCTGCCTGTACTTCCACAGCTCCTCCAAGACTCTGCCGGAAAGGTTTATTTAAGAGGTACAGCTGGGGCCTCTTGTTCTCTGTTTTGTAACATGACAAATTGGAAAACTTTTTCCCCCCTCCCTCTTCCTTCTTCTCACTCTCTTCCATTACAAAATCCTGAATCGCTTGTGCCTGGGCTGTGAAGGAGGATGAGGAGGTGGCAGGCCGCAGCCAGAGAGGCCAATATAGACACCTCCCTCATATTTTGGCCCCTTAGCAGAACCCCCTCGGGTCAGCCCAGAGGTCGGCAAAGTAGTCCCCTGCCCCTCTTCTCTGCATCAGTCTCTTCCTGTATGTCTTCCCTCTGGGCTTTGTTGTGGCTGTTTGCTGTCTCATTACCGGCCAAACTTGGTCTTGTGTCGTCAAAATCTAAAAAGAAAGTCCATCGGGGCTGTAGTGCTACTGAACACAAAATATTAAAAACGTTTCTCACTTGATTTTCTTTATGGACTGGTCTGAGTTGTTTATCATTCAGTTCCTGCAGCATTTCTGACGTTTTATTCTGTTAAGATATTTATCTTTGAGTCGACGTTAAACTGGCCGTGCTGCAGTGTAATTCCAATCTGTGGCTCCTCTGAAAAGATAAAGTGCATAGAAAAGTTTGGCCAAGTGGGCGTCAATGTCGAGATTGATTACACACAATTCAGGTTGTTTATCTTGCCCTTATATAAACCTCCCTTTCCTAAACATTTGAAAAGATAATGAAGCTTTATCATGTCTAACAACGAAGAGTATTTGGGATAGCAAGAACATCTTCTCCCCTTGAGAAAAAGTGTATTATTAGTTCCAGTACACGCTATCTTCAGTAGACTAAACTACATGTTTTTCTCCCCAGAATACATTGCAACAGTCTTGAAAAACTTCCCCCTGCACTTACATTAGTCAACACACCCACCTGGTGCTGTTGTGTGGCCTGCCAGCTTTATTACTCTCCCATAGTTTTGGAAGAATCAGTATGCAGGTTTACTGTCTCATATCTGAGCAATCCTGAGTGTATTCCTTCTGTGTGTAGTAGAGCAGCTGCTGTCCTATAAAAGCTTTAACGTTACGCACGTGCAAAAACATCGTTGTGCCTACGTTGTATTTCTCCACCTTTGTCCTTCCACTCCTGTCATTTTCAGTCTCTAACAGTCATCCTGACGTATTCAAGGTGTGCGTGTGAGTGACTTGAGTTCACAAAAGTACAGGAGGAACCCAAGCCTGGTGTCTCCCAGAGCCAGGTAGATACCAGGGATATGAAATGAGACTTAAGCAAAAGATCTAAACCCAAGATAATCATCCGTAGTGCACAGTATTCTTCAAAAGAGTATTCAATTAGCTCTTTCAACCGTGCTAGCAGCATGGCAGTATGGATGGCGATGTCGCTCCGTCTGTTTCTCGGCTCATCCACCACTTCGGTGCAAATATACCGACAATTTTTGGATGAACTACTATGAAATTTAGTACAGACATTCGTGGTTTCCAGCGGATGGATTCTTCTCCTCCAGCACTGAGGGTGGCTTTAAGTGAAAAGGTCTCGACTACTATTGAATGGATTGCCATGAAATGTTTGTACGGACATTCATGTTCCCCTCAGGATGAATTGTACAAGTTTAAGCAATTCTCTGACTTTTTAAACTCGCACTGTCATCAGGTTAGCTTGTCCAATACCTGCCAACTATTGACACCAGCCTCAACTGTACTTTGTGTTTAGTCCTCAATGTTAGCATGCTAACACGCTCAACAAATATGCCTAACGTCGCGTTGGCTAAACCCCGCTGTAGCTTCAGATCAGCCTCACAGAGCTGCTATGGCGGCAGATTCCTAAGCTTGTTATACTGGGGCTGATAGACGAACATGGTTTGCAGATGCTGAGCTGATCCCTGACGTTCTGGCTTGTGGTCTGTCTCTGCTGTGAGGTCAGAGCACTGGATAAGTGACAGAACAGCAGCCCTGGAGCTGGTGCAGATTGTCTTGCTCAAGGGCGCTTGCATAGTGGCTGTTCAGTTGAAGGAGTGATACCACATTTTGAATTCCAGACTACTCGAGCTCCCTTTCAGCACCACTGTTGACGGCACTATAGGTCCGCCTTCACCTCAACTGCTGGTGAGTGGTGCGTGACGAGGCGGTAGTCTCGGTGTCTGCTGGAGCTTTGTTGTGACCTGGTTGATCTCAGAGGGCAGGCCTCCGACTTATTTTTAGCACTGCTGTGGGTGTTTGAGGAAATGGGGCTGTGGCTGGGGGCGAGGCTTGTGTTTGCCTAAGAAGAGGACTCTTCCTCCCAACCAGACTGAGCTCATCTTGGAGGAACCATCAGACAGCGGCGGGGGCAGAGGGCAGAGGATTTGTAATCCGGCCCAAATGGCGATGACCCAAAGCATTTTCGCTCAGCCGCCACTTTGGTAAACACACAGGCAGCTCATTGATAGCATGTGTGACATTCCTCCATCCCATCTCAGTATCCCTGCCCAGCTCAGTCTGTTCTCAGATCTCCAGGCCTGCCCCCAGCTGTGAGAGCCCTGCCCCCCTTTGACTTGTACTTAGATCCCCGCCTCTCCATTTGCTCTCGTAGCTGCAGTTCATCAGGCTTGTTCTCTCATGTCATCCTGTGTCATATCCATGTTTGCCATCTTCTTCTCTTTTTTTTTGCTTCATCCTCTTCCTCCCTGCATCGTTGTCTTTTGAAACAAAAGACAAACCTGTTGAGCCCTGTGGTGTTGTGCACCAGTTCATAAAACTGTGAGACAGACATCTAAATGTTATGGCTGACTCTCTTTTGAACTTGGTTATATTAAACGAGATAACATCCTGATTGTTTCAAGCACAGATTGAATTTAAAATGGCATTATAATTTGAGTCAACATCTGTCTCCAGTGATTGTGACCCGCTTGACATGCAAATATAGTAAACCTGTACACTACCAATGCAATAGTTCCATGGCACCAACCCAAAGAAATAACATCCATCTGCGCAAGATATTAGACCGAAACTTAGCTGTGCTGCTACAGTATACTAGCCTATCCTAAACAGAGAAATAAAAGCAAGAAAGTGACACTTTTCAGTCTATTTATTACTTCCAATAATATTATATATAATATTAAAGTCAATGAGGGCAGGAAAGTCTAGCCTATCCAGCACTAAATACTTTTAACTATCTATCGGCGTCATTTCTATTCAATAACATGCGATCTTGGAGCAAGATGCCATATTTCTGGGATTCCAGCGTAGCCAGCGGATATCTGGGCCAAGATTTCCTCTTCCATGCACTGCTCATTGTTTACAGTTTGATTAGCATCGGATAGTTTCACAATTACCCAGTTTACAAGATAATTTAAAGCTAATTTTGAGCTAAATCGTCGTCAGACGTTAGCTGATGGGTTGAGATATTGCATTTCAGCCCATGCTTTCCTCGGCTTTTGCTCTCCACATGGACTGTTTGCCTGCATTCAACCAAAGCCTTCTCAAACTTGATTGGACAATACAAGTCGGACTACAAACGGAAACCAGAACGCTTCCGTGATCCAAATCTTGTACCGTTGCCTAAAGATTCTGCATTCATATGCAGAC
The DNA here is from genome assembly GCA_943593645.1 of Bovichtus variegatus. NCBI lineage: Eukaryota > Metazoa > Chordata > Actinopteri > Perciformes > Bovichtidae > Bovichtus > Bovichtus variegatus. The sequence continues at coordinate 5,651,185 of CALSCE010010723.1, read as the reverse complement.
ATCTGTTTATAGGGTTAAGTCACATGTGATGCCCCGATTCAATATTCTCATGTTATTGTTAAAAAAATGTGACGGAATATCAATAAATACAGATGCAAAAAATATATACATTCTTAAAAAAATGCATTGAACCATAAATGCCACATGCGTTCAGTGTCTGAGCAGTAACGACCACTAACAAACTGGACTGTTCTCGACATAAATGCGGTTCTTTAATGCAGATGTGGATGTTTGTGAAATGGTGACGGCCTTCGTCCACCCTCCCTTTGCTTCTCTCTAACCATCACAGCCAAGCTGGCGGTACAGTAACCTTTAACGCTGCCTGCCTTCACCCTCAGCTAACTAACCTCCTGACCTACTTCCTCTGGTCCCTGATATGTTTCCGTCAGCAGCATCTTTGTGGTGGAGTAGGGCGCGCACTCATTCCGCAGCCATTAGTGGAAGCCGAGTTAACAGCAAGTCGAGTTAAAGCGCGTCTAAATAAACAATAGACAGGCGCACCGCAACTAGCTGCCCGCTATGGCTAGTGTTGACACCTCTAAACAAACAAACAAACAAATAAACACGCACGAAATAAAAGGGATGAGGAGCGAAAAGGGAAACGCTTTAACACAAGCCTGGTTGCATTTCATGAATAATTTAAATCCTTGTAACTTCTGAGAGAGAAAAAGATGCCCCTCTACACACACACGCACACGCACACATGCACACACACCGATCACAGCGGTACACAGAGGATAAGTGGGGAGTCTGTGAATGTGTGCAGCAATATGTCAGGTTGAATTCATAGTATTTAGGTTGAGCTCCATTTCAAGTTTCCCTTCTCCGCTGGAGTCGGAGGCTAGCATTAAAAGTAAATACAGTCATCCTGTTTATCCTGTTTCATCCCATCTTCCACTTCTAGTTCTAGTACATCCCATGACCCCCCTCTATTCATCATGCTTTATGCCATCACGCTATATCACCGTGTCCAATCAGTGCTTTATATTCTGAACTGGTGTCTGTACAACGAGATGTCGGCGCTTGTCCAGACACCACACCTGATGTTATACATGGTGACACGAAGAAATGAAAGCGGACTGCGCATAAAGCAAGACCTTGCCAGATGTAGAGAGGAGTAGAGAGAAAGATCAGTTCAATCGCAGCGTGGTGATAAATATTCCAACTGTCCATGAGTGAATTCTAATTATAGCGTAGGATTGCCTGTTGCTCACAATTAAATGTCAACTGGTAAATTGTCCTTTTTGTTCTAATGAATTAATAGTTTTGCAGGAAGTGTTGTTTTATGAAAGCAGCACATGAGGACAAACACTTCATTAGATTTGTTTTGTATTCGGCTCTTGTCCCAATGTTGTGTTGTGTTGTGTGTTCCTGGAGGCTTGTTTACAAGTGGAACCAGATACAAACAGTGTATTGCTCCTTTAAAATGAGCTAAATCAATTGTATCAGTGTTAATATTGGGTTTTATTTTGATGTGACTGCCAGCTTTTCTGTATTTTCAGCCATTCTGCCAAACAGTTTGTTGACAAGTCCTGTCTTTTCATCAAGTGGAAGATATCGCCGGTGTAACAAATTCCAGATATCTTTGACGAGGAATAATAAATTAGAGCTGGCGTGAACTTTATTTCCCCACTCGGCTGCTCCTAATTAAAGTTTACACGATATGAAGTGACGTGGCATAAACCAGAATAAATTGCCATTGTATGTGTGTGAAGGCAGTTGTTACCTGGCACCTAAGAACTATTACTTTTTGCTGATGATTAATTAATAAACTTCTTTAATGACTAATAAGTAACTATTGTGTACACGGAACTTACAAGGAACCTATCCAACCCTGGTACGAATAAAACAGATCTGTCCAGTGTAAACAATTTAGAAGAGTTTGTTAGACATTTGAATTATTTTTTGCATAATAACATAATAACATGGAGGGTCGTGAAAATAAAAGGCTTGTTTATGAAACCTGGATAATATGAATAGCACAGTCTAATTAGCCAGTCCATTAATCTTTGCTTTTCTTTACCTTTCAATGACAGCAGAATACTTGCCGAGAGAGAGACTGTGACGAAGCTTAGGTCAGCGCTTACGTTTTCAAATAGACTTTGTAAAAATCCCAAGTACTGAGTGCACAATGAACAGTAACGCACTCCTGCACATTGTGGACATTTCTTCTTCTTTTTAGTTTAAAACTAAAACTTGTTTGTCTTTTAGTTGCATACTAAAATAAATAATAAAGTAAAGAACCTCACTGTTTTTCATTTCGCCCTATATATGTTTCCTACTCAGCATAGTTGTTGTCTGAACCTCCACTCAGAGCTTCCCCTGAATGCCCCCGAGTGACTCAGCTTTGTTGCTTGTATGTGTGTTGTCAAAGTGTTTATGTGGTGTTCAGAGAGGACTTGAATTAGTGTGGGTTTGAATACGGTCCCCCATTTGGCTGTGGCTGGAGTGGGCACATTTTCCTCTTCTCTGGAAAGTTGGATTGAAGGGGAAATGGATGATAGCAATTCACAGAACAAGATGTTCTTTGACATCCTCCAGACATGTTGCATCACTGCTATTGGCCTGGGAACACTGACCTGGATATTTATGTGCAACAAGTTTACCAAAGCCTGCATGAATGTGTTTTTTTTTTTGTGTGTATCCATTCTCTAACCCCTCCATCAAGTAGCATCTTTCCAGCACCTAATTAGGGCCAGAGAGGGCCGCTATTGACTCTGAACACAACAGACCCTGCTTGCTAATGAGACCTCGGGAATAAAGATCACTGACACAAAAGGAGCTTGTTGTGTTTTTTGTTTTTTTTATTCAGAAATCTTTTAATTGACTTTTTTTCTTTGTCTCTTTTCAGCTCCAAAGACCTGCAGCCCGAAGCAGTTTGTGTGCAAGGACGGGGTGACGTGCATCTCTAAGGGCTGGCGCTGCGACCGAGAGAAGGACTGCCCAGACGGCTCTGACGAGGAGCCGGATGTTTGTAAGTCTTACAAGCTGCAAAAATACTGAGTTTAAACAGTCCAATTCATTATATATATCGGCACTGGGTTGCCATCTTGTGTACCATCATTGTTATGATCCTGCTTCATCACACTGTCACAGCAGAGTGAACTTTGGCTGACATTTAAATCATTTAGGGAAGATAATTGCAAGCCAGAGAGGAAATGCTTTCTGGCCTAAAGTATGCAGATCTCTATATGTGTATTATATAATTTAAAGCACCCCGAGTCAGACACTTTTTTGGCGGATCAAGTCTGTGAATTGTGTGGAAGCATGTGGAACAAAAGCTCTCACTGCTCATCTTCTCTGATATGAATAAGGAAAAGTTAAATGTTTGCCGAGATGTTAGTCATGTAATATCTTCTACCCATCTGCGCAGGAGATATTCTTTTGTCAATTGTGGGAAGTATGTAGATTGATTTGACTTGAACACTGTTCAACAGGCGGCGTCTCCGCGTGTAAAACCGCCTCAGAAATAGATCTAAAAACCTGCTGTGCTGGATTATTAAATGCCATTTTTGTAAAAGCAAAGGTATGCTAATATGTCACTGTAGCCGTTTGATCCCTCCAAACACATTCTAACAGCAGTCGCCGGTTAACAGACTGAGATTGTTGGTCTATTTGATTTATTTGGCTAACCACAGCCGGGCAGGAGAAGCAATGGGATGTTTTATCAGCGAGCGAGAGAGCGCCATTCTTCCTTTGAACAGTCCTGTCATGCCCAATTAGGAGATTTACAAAGTTTGTCCCTTTTTTTTTTGATTGATGTGATTTCCTTTCGCATTTAGAGCCACAGAGGACGCAGTCACGAGACAAATCGAAAGTAATTCTCCAAAAAGACAGCCGTCGTTTCAAAGTCTTCATTAGAGTGGAGATGCTTTGAGGCCGAATCCCTGGGGAGGGGATGAAAGCAGCAGTGTCTTTTTGGTCAGCCTCTTAGACTGAAACGCCTGTAGTTTTCTAAGAGGACAGAGGGCTTTGGGTGGGGAGGGGGGGTCAGTGTGTGTGTGCGTGCTGCTTTTTTGAGTGGCGGTTGGCCTGGGAGAGAGTGAGTGAGGCCAGGGTAGAGTGCTGTAGCTGCAGTCTAGACGCAGAGACTGTATAAGAGTAGGTCTGGAAGTCATTAGAGACTCGCCCAGAGCAATGGAGAAACCTGCTGTTTTTCACAACCTGCTCCCCCCCCCCCTTCTCATCTGTGGGCCAGTCTCCTTCCATGTCTCTATCTGGGACAGAAACAACAGTGACTCCATCCTCTGTCTCCTGCTACTCCCTCTAGCTTATGCCAAACTCTCTCAAAAACAACAGTTATAGGACCTATGCTGTAGTGGGACATGACTTTTCGCAGCGTTAGGGATTGAAAACCCAAAAAGTGAGTCAGAGAGATGATAAATGCCAACCCTTATCTTCGCTGTCTTAGAATTGAGGTGTTTTGTTTAAGTTAAGATCGGTGATTGAGGAAGGTGGCAAGTGCTGCGTACAAGTACATTTCAAAGGTTGAAGTAAACACTTTAATCTGCTACTTAAGTACGAAGGTCAGTACAGAAGGTTAAATATTCAGGGGGCTTTTTGGAATCGTGGCTTTCTTTTAGTTTTGTTGAAATTAAAGGATAAGTCTGGTGTTTTTTTTTTTATTGTAGTTTTATTTTTGTCAACAAACCACATATATCGATCAAAACCATCAATGAAAATGATCCCGTTAACAAGTATCGCCAAGTAGCCAAAGCCTGATATAATGTATTCCTCTGAGCCATAGACCTCTATTGTTGTTCAAACCTGGTAGAAAATACATCAATGAGCCACACAGTTGCACTGGGCGACGTGTGTCTTCATCACGGGGGAACATGGACGCTGTAGTTACACCGTCCTGCTGCCTTAAATAATTCCTAGCACGCCAAATCTGCAATTAAAAAAAGTTCCCAACAAATGTGCTATTTACTCGTGTTTGAGTGGCACTTTTTAAAGAATGAAAGTATATATTTGTGACATATTTCGAAAGATTTACCTCTTCAGTGTAAGCACAAACATCCGTCATTCAGTTCAGACATTGTCACATGTCCCCCCCCCCCCCCTCTCTCCCCATGTTTCCTGAGGCTCTCTACTGTCAAAATGCTTGGAAAACAAAGCTTAAAAACATTATGTTTGGTGCATAGCAGATGTTTGCTGTCGAAGCTGTGCAGTATGATGAATATCAACCCAGTTAAATATGGTGGATTAGCATTTGTGTCGCTCATCAGACGTATACAGTATACACAAAGAAAGAGAGGTTGTTGTAAAATTGAATGAAATGCCATGGTGTCATGTTTTATGAGCACGTGTCCCAGACTGTATGTACACCAGCCATACACTGAGTAGCATTTGTAGTTTTATTGTTGTGATAAATGTCCTCTTTGTGAAGGTGCTTTTGCAGATGCTTCTGGTTGAAAAAATGCACGAGAGAGGTTTATTTATTCACTCATGTGGATGGGGCTTCACAGTGGCCTTTGTTAGTGTGTTGGCTATTGCCAGTGAAGTCAGCCACTGTCCAGTGCAGCTGCTTTGCCCTGCTGTGTAACCCCCACAATGCTGTTCTTTGTACCCCGGGGTGCTGGGTCAGACTGGCATAGAGGGATACTGAAAGAGTAAAACAAAAACAAAATGGTTGTCTGGGCATATGACCTTTTTTTATGGAGCTTTGATCTGCATTCCCAATCAATGAACAATTGAAAGCCATGCAATGAAGATGCATGGGAAGGGTATTTGTCTGGATAGCCTTCAGGTAGGGAGGAGGCTCTCGTAGAGCTAGCATCTCCTCGGGCTGTAGACTTTATTGGGGTCCTGAAATATTCCCACGTGCAGTGAGTGTGTCCTGGAAACACAGGAAGTGTGTAACGCTGAAATGGCGTCCCCTGGCCCTGGCCTGTAATAAGGGAAGCTTTACAGACAGTTCCCACCTAGGCTGCAATTAGCTCTTTAGGAGATGAAGTACTTTTGTAACAGCCACTTCCAGAGTGGAAAACACAATCTTTCACAATGTAATGTGTGTCTCAGTGACTCCTATCAAAAGAAATGAAAGACCACCTTGAAAAGAAATTCAATCTTTTATGTACTTGCTCAGAAGTTGTAATGAGACATACGGGGGGTAATTGTTTGGTGTATATTTGATCAAGTGTGTCATTTACCAGACAGTTGAGCCAGAACCCGTGGTTATTTTGTTCAGATATGGAAGAGGAAGTTATCCGTTTGATCCTGCCACTGTCTCCTGAAAGCAGCCACCACCCAGACCAGATAGCCATCAAGGAAAACAGCCTTTGCTCAACATGAAAGAGTCTGTCGCCTCGCAGCACCTTGTCCCTACAAGAACCTGCTGCAGGTGTGAGGCCCTGTGCACACAGCCTGCTCTCTTCCACACACGTACACACAATTTATTTCTCTCATGCAGACAATGAAGCAAACATTTGACCTTTCTAAAAAAAGTTCAAAGATGCTTCGCACTTTGTTTTTCAAATGGTTTTCCCCAATAGTCACTGCCGGCACACACTAGTTGCCAACTGTTGTTTTTTTCATGTACCGTTGGTTACTAAGGTGTTTCTTTAAAGAAAACAGCCACCTGTTGCCACGGGAAACAAGGCTTATGAGAGCTTTTTAGACTGAAACGAAACCAAGAAGTTTCAAAGAATGACCTTAAAGAGGCTAAAACGCTCCATGTAGCTCCGGGACTCTGCAGAGGCAGCGGATGATTCTGTGTTGGTTCATCACTACGGGGAACACCTTTGATCTCATTTGTTCCATTGTTTAACTTTAGATTATTATTGATGTTAATCCAGGCATTATGGTGCACGAATCAGAATTAGCTAGTGATTAAGAATGAAACACTATTCATCCTAAAAATCCAAAGCACCCCTTAATATCACATTAGAAATATTACTAAAAATCTGTAGTCTCCAATGACTTCATCTGACAAAGATAGGAGGACTTAAATAAAGTTCTTTTTCATTTAAGCGCACGTTGTCAGCAGTGCCAAACTCATGCATGCTGAAGATTCATAAAGGTCCCAAAATGAGTAACGGTAACGGTAAAGACAGATGGAGAAACTGCATAAATAATATATATATATATAAATACAAGCTCTATTTAAGGGTGTGGTGAGCCGGACGTGTACCACAGGCCACCAACTGGTCATTTTTAGATGAGGACTTGAGGCTGGGGCAGTAGAGAGGGCAAAGCTGGCCCCCTGAAGCAGGACAAGAAAAGCGTGTCAGGGGTTTAAATTTTAAAAAGACCATTATGTAATCTCAGCAGGGCTCTCTGCAGAAGGGGGTGGGGCAGGCCGGAGGCACCCTTAGGGAGGGGGTGGGGGACTGGGAGCAAGCCCGGGACGAGACGAGAGATCGAGCGGCAATTTATTACAATAATAATATGACAATTGAAGGAATAGGCTCACAGATGCTGAACACCTGGCTGTGCCTTGTGGCTGCTCTATCTGTATGGCAAACTACCTCGTGTCTGTTAGTAGCAGTAATACATGACCACATCCTGTATGCGGGATTGCATTATTGAATACACAGTTTGGCTTCTGCGTTGGTTTATTAAACTTCGGTTTCCTCTGGATTCTTGGCTCGCACTGTGACGATTACTCTCATCGTCCTTTCCGCACCCCTTGGGCCTTTCCTGTCATTTGCATAGCTGTTTTTCTACACGATAATCAGCCGTCTGTCTTTTGAATTAGTTTTGTAATGCTCCACGTAACAAATGAAAATGACTGTCTGGAAAGGGCTTGGTGCTTAATATGGGATGATTAAAGTCTCTTACTTTCTGGGTAAGAACTCTAAGCCAAAACAGACTAAATGCCTTTCAGATATTTAGTCATTCTGGGGCAGCAGTTTGGCCCTCGTAAAGAAAACACTTACACAATAGTAATAGTTTTAAGGTAATCCTCGGTCCACTGTGAGGAAATAAGACGCGAATGAATCAAATAATGAGTCTTTTCAATCTGAGAAAATAGAGTCTGGAGACGTGAGAACATTATTCATTGGGCAATAGATCAATTTTTCTTCTTTCATTCGTGTGTGTTTGTGAGAGAAAAAGGGAGAACGAGAGACAAAAAGAGTGTGTCTGTGTGTATTATTTAAACTTTATTATCCGCTCTTTTATACATAAGCTTAAGGAAATATGCGTGCCGCGGGGTGAATGACATAACTTCTCGAAATTTCCCCATAGATGATACTACTGATATAGGCACAAGCTAATTCTTTGAATGCGGGATCTGCTGCTGTTGTCCTGTATGAATATTGCAATTTTCTTTGCTGATAGAACTGTTTGCTTCGTGGTTCCTGTGCCCTGAGGAGCAGTGGCGCTGCTGTGTTTGGAGAAGGCTCAGCTTGTTGTGCTTTCTATAGCTGGATTTAGCCTTCCTGCTTTGCTTGTCGCTCTGCCAGCCACCTCAGAAGCCCCCCCAGGAAGGAATGAAAAAGTTTGGTGTTGATATCTTGTAAGGAAAGGAGTAAGGAGAGAGAGCCAGATACCAGAGAAGCAAGCATGAAGTTCAGGCTGCTGAGAGGGCAAACATATGATTGCCCAGACAAAGGGAATCCATGTAGCTGAAAATAAACCCACTCTAGTATTTATGAGGCACCCACAGGTATGGTTAGAGTGGCAGGTTAATGTGTTGTTCTTCACCTGCAGAGTGAAGTGTTTATAGGGTAGCTGTCAGAAATTAACAGTGGTGTTGTTGCCCACAGCGCTCTGCGGCTAGCTGTTGCTGTGTCTGCGCTTTTTCTGCCTGTGGTCCTTTTGACAGGATTGTGCTGAGGAGCAACATGAAAATAACACGCTCCCATTTAGCCACTGCGTCGTCTCTCAGCCCAAACGAAAGCTCCGCCGTTGCTGCGTCTTGTTTTTTCGCCGCCGTGTCCTAGTTGTTTGGAGTTTCGTTTCTTTGGCAGGGCAGACGAAGGAGGGAGGTCAAGGGGCGCCTCGGGCTGCTTGGTCAAGATCAGGGTGCTCCGTCCAAGAATGTGTCATGTGGGCCCGGGAGCATCATGGGGAGGGCCAGCCGGTTTGTGAGGACATGGCCAGAGAAAGCCAGGATTAGTATGTCATTAAGAGCAGCCCGTCGCAGTAAACTGGTGCAACACTATTTATTCATGAGGTATATTTATGGATCAATCAACATGTTAAATTATTCAGCTATATCTGGATGGTTGATGTCTGTGAAGAGTAGCAGGATTATGTTTTTTTAATTAACTTGCTTGTTAGAAGGATATGTAGGCCCTATGTGTATTTCTGCCATTGTTTCATGTGCCGAAGCGTTTGTAGTATTTAGAGGAAACTCAAGGCAGTGGGTAGCCTCGTTGCTCTCTACAGTTGGCCTCTTTCTGGCCCACATAAAGTCCCTTTTATGTTTTAGCACTGGCAGCGTCTTGTTTTTTGTTTGCGTGTTTGTTATTGGTTGAATAAGCATTGTGTGGACTAGCAAATGGAGGGGAAGCATGAACGAGTGAATGGAAAATCCCCAAAGCCTAACAAGCTCTGGGCTCGGGGACAGGCTGATCCAGACCCAGATCCTGACTCCTTCTCAGTCAGCTGGGCCTCTTTTCTACCACTGGAGAGGGAACACAGATGGTGAGGCAGTTTTCCAAGATGAATAATTCTGCAAAAATGCTACTTGTAGGGCCGCCACTAACTATTTTTTCTCATCATCGATTAATCTGCCGATAATATATTTTGCTATTGCGCGACGGATCGGTTGGTCTGTAAAATGTCAAAAAAATGGTGTTTCTCAAAGTGCAAGGTGACGTCTTATGTCTTGTTTTGTCAATTCAAACCCGGAGATATTCAGTGTAAGGATATAAAACTGTGAAAAACAGGAACTCTCCATATTTGAGAGGCTGAAAACAGCATTTTGTGTCTTGAAATATTAATCCTAAAACAGCACATTATTAGAAAGTGCCAGCTCCCCTTTCATCACTGTGCCCCGTTGCCCTTGCCATTTCCCCGGCTCTCCCTCCAGGTGGCCGTGCCACAGTTCAGATCAGGCTTCGCACGTGACGCTGCTTACAGCACTGCGGCTCAGCCTGCTTTGTAGGGGGTCACAGCCGATTTGTGTGATCCAAACAATGGCCTTAGTTCTCTTGTACTCCCTAGCACTGGAAAAGTGCATGTGATCTACCTCTATGTGTAGCGGCTTAAATACTCTACTCGTGCAAGGTGTCTTAACTCCAGCATGCCGCAATCTTGTTTTTGGTAGATGCTTAGAGAAGAAAGGCTTTGTTCGGCTTTGTGACTCGGTCGCCTGCTGAGAAGTATCCGTCAGCTGTTAATATTGCTTCTATATAAGTATTGCACTGGCATTTGTTTTTAGAAGGTTGAAGCTGTTTGCTTCTGTTTTTCTGCATCCTCAGACAAATTTGTTGACCAAAGAAAGAAGTGAAATTTGTACTGGTATCTGCTTACATCTCTATGACGTCTGTAGCAGTGAAGCCTTGGAACAATCTCTACCTCTCCATTGGAAAAGAATAGTCAAATCTCCAGCCTCGGTTTTTTTTTACCCGCTGGCTCTGTCACAAGTATAGCCTGTATGTGTCGATGATGGGAACACCAGGATGATTTTCCTTTTCCTTGGGTGCCTTAATTGAGCTGCAGAAGAGAATAGCTGAAGCTGTACCAGCCAGTCTGTGTAGATCTTTCACTGAACTATTCAACTGACTGTGTTGCGAAACAGAGCGAATAGAAACTTCTCAACGAAAAAAAAAGAAAAAGAAAAGGTTTGGGCCTGCTAACCTGGCTCTCTCACAGTAGAGGAATGTTAAATAAAAGACCCTGTTTAATTCAAATTAGCAATGCCTTTTCCACCGCGGCCCCGCCGACCGCTGCCAGTTCGCTCAAGAATGAAGCTTTGTGGGGCTCTGTCCACTTCCTGTGGATGAGGTGTTCCCCTCGGCCCTCTCTGTCTACTCGCTCACTTTCTCTTTCTGTCTCTTTGTTTCTCACTGTGTTCCTTTTCCACATACTGCCCTCCCATTTATACACTTACTGTAAATGGGTCAACAGATGTTGAAGGAGAAATGATGGGAGGAGATAAAGGAGGAGAGTGAGGAGGAGGAGGAGGGAAGGCCAACAGTTTGACTAGAGGAGTGATCGGTTTCAAATAATGCATCTAAGAAAAAGGAAACGAAAGGAAGGAAGAAGTTCGTGCATTTTGCTTGAATTTTTATCTGCTTTTTCGGTTATATAAAAAAAAAGAAATTGCGCGTGCTTCCTTGCTGAGAGAAATGAAAGCGGTATTGATCTTCTCATCTAACTATTTGCTAAATATGAAGACAGAGCTAGTGGGGGATTAGCTTAGTTTAGCAGCATAAAGACTGGAAACAGGAAAAAAACAGCTAGCCTGACTCTCACAGTTCAAAGTGCACCTCATAACACCTGTAAAGCTGACTAATTACCATGTTTGTTTAACACATTGGCCATTTCGACCATCGGCCGAGTGCTGAGACTTCCTCGAGTCTTGCGACCGCATAATTCCCAATGAAACCAGAAATGATTGTTCGTGCATTTCGGTTTGTTCGTGATAAATAAATGCACAACATACAATGTGTCCGTTAAAGGTTCAATGTGTAAGATAATGCAGAATGTAAACTAAAAACATACAAACATTTTGTGGTATTGCAGAGATACGTAACTACTGACATTAGCAGTCTAACTGACTAGCGCCGTCCCGTTACACAGGAGTAAAGAATACACAGTAAATATATTAATAGAAGAGAGAGATGTACAGCTGTAGAATACAATACGCGATATAAAGTAGAGGTGAAATACTGCCCCCTATTTCTTTGGATCAGGTGGCTCAGGATTACACATTGAACCTTTTAATGAGCTTGCCCGTAAAGAGATTATCCAACCAGGATAGCTGTATGCTTTTTATGCTTTATTTGCATTTATCGTGCCAAAATACAATCACTGTCTGTGACGGGTATATAATTCCTCGGTCATCTCACGGAACATAGACTTGGACAGTGGTGACAGCAGTTTGGACATGCAGCACTGTGAGTTGCTGGCAACACATGGACTAGTTGGACTTGAGGAGGGAAGTTGTTGCTGAGTCATTGTTCTTTTTGTGGAAATTAAAGACTGGTCAGAGAGTCACAAGGCAGGAACGTCATCCAAGAAAAAGAGTTCAGTAATAAGGTCATTAAGTAGCAAAGCCTTGGCTGCTTGGCCAGTGATTTTAGCAGAACGTTCACTTCTCCATTGAGTCAAAGCTGCATAGTTTCAGTGGATGCAGCCGTTTTTTGCCGAATTCAGATTCCCTTTTCTTTCCCAGGGATCCCAAAGTCCCCTCTTAGTACATGCTACTAAACCAGGCCTACATGCCACTTCTCTGTCTGCCATGCTTATTGTTGGTGTTTTGCCTCTGGGATGGATATGTGTGCGCTGTAGATGTAAGCGAAGGTAGTCATTTGGCCGGTTCCATCTAGGATAATGGTGTGTTTCTAGTTCCTGCTTGTTTTCTCTAGTGGCGATCTTTCGCTGCCACAATGGTTCTTTGAATGTCTGCCTTGTGGTTCTCCCTGCTAAGTTGGCAAGAGGAAACGATGAATGTAAATCCATGATGGATGAGAAGGGGAATGCTGAAGTGTTGGGAAACAAGGTAAAGGAACGTAACAGCCAGCCTGAGGAAACAAGGGGAACGGATGCGAACACACATGCTTACTGCTTTCATGAGCAAATCACTTTAGGACCAGAAGTTTGTCTGGTACACGGAAATTAATTTGCCTTTGTGATGTTCTTGCGGAGACAGATTACGAAAGCGTACTATTTTCAGACATGATCTTTCGACAGGAGTTTACACAGGGTTTCCCAACTTGCACAAAATCTTCTCTTTTTCATAACATTGGGATACACAGCTCTAAGTTATTGCTGCAAAGTTCAGGATCAGTGTGCTTCATCAATAACTCCGCTGGGTCACATCCTGATGTGAATTATGAACTTAGTTACTAAGTGAAGGAGTAAAGCATTTCCTCATTCATTAAATATGTGGCCTTTACAGTTCACAGATTCACAGTTTACAGATGAATGGCTTTAAAACCTTCAGCGTCTTTGATTGCCACATGTTATGAAATGTCCAGTGTTGTTGTCCAATAATTGTCTCATAATATTTAAGGGTTTTTTCTAACTAATTCATTCGCCAGAACTAAGTTGGCCCATTGAATTCCAATAAGGCTGAGCATGAGGGATCTTTGGAAGATCAGTTTTTGTTGTATTTATAGCCAGATTGTTCACGGCACACCCACTGAAAGTAACTTCTGTCTTGTATATGGGCGCATAACGAGACCCACCACAGCGTATGAAGGAACAGATAGCTTGACGTGCACTCACTGGGGGGGCGATGGTAGAGAAACATTTCTGTGTTGCTCAAATAGAAATACCTTGTCAGACACACATATTCGCCATCTGTCAGAAGATCACAGTCATCCACTGTCAGGATGAAAGGGCAGTGTTTTAATAAAGATTGATTTTAAAGCATTTCTGCTTTACTGAAGAGTTTATAGTCGAGACAAAATTGCTGAAAGTACGTGCCTGCATGGCTCCAAACAAACCGGTCTGTAACCGGGTGTGTGGCGTGGCACAGCGGGAGCGGTGTTCTCCGATGAGGTGGCGCGTGATATTCTGGTATCCGTGTGTCTCTGCCTGCTGACAATGGTTCTTATTGCAAAACAAAGCAGAAAGAACAATTTAGTGACTTCAGTTGACAGAGGCACATTTAATATACATTAAATAATAATAATAATGCAACTGAGAAAGATTAGATTATTGGTTTGATTTGAACCAATAAAGTCGTCCACAACATTACAGGTCGTCTTTCTGTTTCAGTTGATTTAATATATGTAGCCATTTACAGGAATTATATTGTATATGTACTGTATATATATATATTATATATTGTATGTATGTTGTATATTGTATTGTATTGTATTGTCTTGTATTGTATATTGTATGTTGGATTATCGGTTGTCTTTAAATTGATTGATGCACTGCATACAATTATGCAATGAACAATTATGAAACAATAACAGAACCAGACATGAAAAGAAGATTCTTGAAAAGTTACCACATTTATGTAGAAGATGAAATATTTGTGTCCTCTGTACTGTTTATGTAAAGTTTCTGAGGGGGTTTCATGATGCAGATTTCAGGATAGGGGCTGCATTTGAATCGATAGAGCAAAATGGACATTCACTCAGTTATACAAAGGATTATGACACTCCTTACCTTGTCAGTCAACCATAATTGTGTGCGTCTTCCTCAGGTCCACACAGCACCATATCACGGTGCCCTCCTAATGAGTACCAGTGTGGAGGAACGGAGCTCTGCATCCATATGAGCAAACTGTGCAACGGTGTTTCGGACTGTACAGACGGCTGGGATGAGGGACCGCACTGCAGAGGTATATCACTGTCGCACACACACACACTTGCATTTTTGGGATATGCAATATGAATGTAAAAGAGAGTGAAGGGGAAAAAATACCATTCTTGTGCGGGTACATACTGTCTGTGTACAAAAATGGGAGGAGGGAGCGTGACTTGGATTTGTTTTTGTCGCTTTCTTATTGAACAATTCTCACCCCCGAAATCCTCACGCTGAAGCCACAGTAACAGATTGATTTACCACATCGATGTGAAAATATTGTGTTGTTTTTGTTGCCGCAGTTCTGTATGCTATACAGAGACACAACCGACTGTATGTTTGACATCCTGTGTCTGACATAATTGATTATTTTAACACATGAAATTAGGGAAGTTGTCATTTTGAAACCTGAAACTAGGAAGCAGTTTATGATGAGACTAAAGAATGTCATGCCCTTTATAGAGAATACGCTGATCAAGTTGACCACAATGACGGAAAACAAAATGTTGTGCTAAAGACCTTAGAATCTTTACTAGATATATGGATTGTTACAGGAAAGAGTGAAGGAAGGGAAAAGGGAACCGAGGACTTCCTCTATTTGCAGGTCATCTCTGCCTGAGGAAACAAGACTTATGATAGACAGTCAAATACTGTCCATCATGCTACTCTGTGTACGAACAAAGGTCATTACTGCTGCATCATCATTATATGCTTGATACGTGCCAAAACTTCTCACCTCCAACCAAAAATTTTACAAAATGCAACAACTAAGAATCCAAGCAAAAAAAAATTAATAATAACTTTTATCCCGAATCCCTGAGATTTGGATTGGCACAGTGTGAAGAATTAAATACCCACCCTGAGCATTTCTTCCTCACCGATCCATTCTTTTACTTTACTGAGGTAGGCACCTGTCTTTTTCTCTATGAAAAAAAAAGAAAAGATATATATATATTATATATATTTTTTTTACATCTCCCCACTACACTTTGGTTAAGAAAATGAGGTAGGATAAAATATTTATTAAAGAAACATGGAAAGAGGTTTGGGAAAAGGCATCAAATTTTCATGCACTTTTCAGGCTGGCTAGACTTTGAGGTGAGAGCGAAAATCCAAAATGTCTGCGCGCGTGTGTGTGTGTGTGTGTGTGTGTGTGTGTGTGTGTGTGTGTGTGTGTGTGTGTGTGTGTGTGTGTGTGTGTGTGTGTGTGTGTGTGTGTGTGTGTGTGTGTGTGTGTGTGT
>CALSCE010010723.1:5607589-5619054 GCA_943593645.1 Bovichtus variegatus | reverse complement strand
TAAGCAGAAATAGTTAGCTAAAAGTTGGCAGAAATAGTTAGCTAAAGGTAAGCAGAAATAGCCAGCTAAAGGTAAGCTTAAATAGCTAGCTAAAAGTTAGCAGAAATAGTTAGCTAAAAGTTAGCAGAAATGGTTAGCTAAAAGTTAGCAGAAATAAATGGGAAAATAGCTACTTCATCAGCTAAAAGTTATGGTTAAGCTGTAGACATAGTTAGGTAATAGTAATTTAAAAACGGATGAAACATCCAGCTTTTGCTACTCCAAGTGGGAGACGTAGCTTACAATTCAAACACGACCACAACAACCTCAACATTGACAGTTCAGTATGAAAACATTGTTGTGACATATCTTCTTTCTATCATTTTAAGTATTAAATAACAACCATTTAAAAAAAAAGAAAAGAATATATATATATATATATATATATATATAGGACATGGCGGGTCATGTCATCTGGCTGTGGAGGTACTTCTGAGAAAGAAGGTTGAGAACCACTGCACTGTAGCATACTGTAGATTCAGCACAAATGTACGCATGCTCCCAGCATAACTGTAAGTATAAACTCCACAGCGATTCAGCTCTATAGACCTAAAGCCAAGGGCAGCCAAGGTTGGATCAGGGATGCAGTTCTCCCCTGGGATGCAGACTGGGAAAGAGCTATGAAAAAAGTAGCTGAGCAACACATAACTCAGTCTGACTCTCTGGCTTTCCACTGACCTCCCCTTAAAGCTGTTAGCCTGATTCAGCTTGTTCGGAGAAGTGTTTTAATATTCTATCAACCAATAATAGCATTATATTGATCTGCCTCCTGACAATAGACTGTCCTTGAAAATGACACAATTAATTTAAGTAGAGGCAACCCCTCCTCCTCTCCTCTCACTGCCTCTCAATTAAAAATCACTTCATTTTCATTTAGGGCTTTTGCTGATCTTGCCTTTAATTAACTTTGTTTAATCAATACACATTATTTGTAAAAGAAAAACAGTCATGAGTCAGCATCTCATTTTTGAGTCTATATCAACAGCAATTGTCTAAGTAGGTAAAACGGGGAACGTTTAGTGTTAACAGCCTCTGATGAATTGTGTACATATAAATTCAGGTCTGAACTACAGCCTTTCGCCTTTTGTTTTCTTGTTTTGAAAACAGAACCTGAGCATGAGCTCTTCCTGGTCTATGGCAAAGGCCGCCCAGGGGTCATCAGGGGCATGGACATGAATGTCAAGGTGCCAGATGAATACATGATCCCCATAGAAAATCTGATGAACCCCAGAGCTCTGGACTTTCACGCCGAGAGCGAGTTCATTTACTTTGCCGACGCCACCAGCTACATCATCGGCCGACAGAAGATTGATGGAACAGAAAGGGATACCATTGTGAAAGAAGGTGCGGTAATGACAGCTAATTTGAGAGACAAAAATGATGCTAGAAATATAACGGTCAATGTGAGTTTGAGCTTGTGCAATGATTTTCAGAAATCTTTTAAACCTGTGAAAAGAAATGCAAGTGTGTGTATGTGTAGACAATTGTAGTTGTAATTCTTTCTTTAGAATGAGTAAATTACATTTATCTCCCAGGTCACACTAAAGTTACTCTTACACACACAGATTCAAGGTAAAAGTATTGATTTTGGCCCAGGTTAAGGCTGTAAAAGCAGGGCCTAAATTTGCACATAAATGCATACATGAGATTTCACACAGATTTACAAGAAGTGATAAACAACCATTGGCTCAGAATCTTGTTAACATAAACATATTTTATTCATTTAACCTTTTATTAGTGGACTGCTTTGCCCACATTTAAGATAGAAAACATTTAAAAGTTTACACGATGAGCTGTATGCATCAGGTTTGAATCTAAAAGTATAAAGAATGTAAATCTGGATTTAGACCTTGCAGAGCTTTTATGTGTGCTGTAGCACTACACTTCTCACCAACAGTACATGTTTGTATCAGGAATCCACACAGTAGAGGGCATAGCTGTGGACTGGATGGCTGACAACTTGTACTGGACAGATGACGGGCCTAAGAAAACCATCAGTGTTGCTCGGCTGGAAAAGGCTTCACAGACGCGCAAAACCCTCATAGAGGGAAAAATGACTCACCCTCGTGCCATTGTAGTGGATCCTCTGCACGGGTAAGGGAGACAAAGAGATGGAGGGAGTGATGGAGTTCGATGTTTTTGTTCCAGAGAAAAGGGATAAAGATTCCTGGAAAAAGTTTAAGAATTGCACAGTACAGACACAGTGGAGGTAAAGGCAGCAGTTAAAATAATGCCGACTTTGAGGTGGATGTTTAATGTTTTATGATGCACGCATGTCGTGTGTGCTTATTTGTGGTCAGGCAACATAGGGTGAGAGATAATGATGGCTGGTCATTTCTTCTGGTCAGCTGTCTGAAATAATTATAGATTCTCTGTCACTCAGCAAACTCGTATCTCTGTCTACTCTTTTTCTGTTTCAGTTTCACTTATCCCTTGTGTCTAAGCTGTTTATCGGTTTTATTGCTCACCGCTTGCACCACCCCCCCCCACCGTCTCTTGCCTGTGTCTCTTCACCATTTCCATCAGAGAGCCTTATATCATCTTCATCTTATCTGTGTTGTTGACCATTATCACTCTGAAATGTAACATCCCTTCTGATTTCCCTTATTGCACGCTATTTATTAAAACAGATGGAGCATTTTGTGCATTACATGGTAGATTTCCTGCACAAGCTTATTAACACACACCCATAGCTCTCTCGCACTCTTTCAAATAGCTCCTAATCTTGCCGTGTATGGATGTGTCTTATTGATATGACCTCTTGGGCTCTTTCTGGAGAAGCACACGCTCATAAACACGCACACACTCCTTGGCTTGCTAGCGACAGCGTGATGTGTGTCCACACACTTCCCAGGGGAAAGGCACTCGCCTCCACTAATGCCTGTAATCAATCAGGCTCAGAGAGAAGAGGGAGGAGAAGGAGAAAAATTTCAGAAAGAAAAGGAAGGAGACAGACGGAGAAATATGAAATGTTAATGCTAATGCAAGTCATATTCCAGCAAAAGGGGGGGTTGTGTTTTAGTTTTGCACAATGTTTTAGACAGTGCTCCCAGGCTGAGCCTACAGGAGTAAAGGAAATTGGCAGGTGCTAAAGTACCTGGTGACAAACATTTGTTTGCCTGTGGGCAGATCTACTGAGAAACACTGCCTAGCTGGATGCTCTGATGAGTGTTGTGCGCTTTAGGGCAGCTACACAAAATGTCATTGCCTGGAGATTCTTCAGAATGGCCCAACAAATATGATAATTTTTTCGGTCTTGCTATCAAATTTCATTAAGTACTTGTCCCACGAAAGTTTCCTTGTTGATTCCTCAGGTGGATGTACTGGACAGACTGGGAGGAGGACCCTAAGGAAAGCAAGCGTGGGAAAATTGAGCGAGCTTGGATGGACGGCTCCAACAGAAACGTGTTCCTGACCAGCAAAACGGTGTTGTGGCCCAACGGTCTCAGCCTGGACATCCCGCAGGGCATCCTCTACTGGGTGGACGCCTACTACGATCGCATTGAGATGGTCTACCTTAACAGCTCCGAGCGCAAGGTCAGCACACGCTCGCCATCATCAGGATTATTTTACAGCAGTCTAGAGGCAGAGTGGTTCACAAGAATGAAGGCCGGGAATTATTCTGACAGGGTATGACAAGCTGTGAGCGAGCTATTAGGCTATGAGTTTTAAAGCCACGGAAGACTGCGGGTGGTCCATCACATTGCAGTTCATAGTCTGTGGGCTTACTGGTCACTACTTGTGGCTAAAATAATGATATTTTGTTTTCACTGGCCTGTTCGTTTTATACTTTGGTTTTATTGTGTTGTTTTTAGCAATTATAATGATGTGGTTAACGTTAAATGAATAGAATTCATACATTTACTCACGTACTCTAAATACCACTGAAAGTGATATTTATGATGTGCTTTTTTTTTCCACTCATTGTTTTTCAGATTTCTAGCATTATTGACTCACATATTAACTGGTAGAAAACAAAGAAGGTCCATCACATCAGATTTTATCATCACCATGGATTGATACAAACATTTTTTAAGCTGTAACTTTTTTTTTTTTTTAAAGCATACCATCACATTTCTTTTCTCACATCACCAGACGGTGTATGAAGGTCAGGAACTGAACCACGCCTTTGGTCTGTGCCACTATAAACACTTCTTGTTCTGGAACGAGTATCGTAGTGGCAGCATTTTCAAGTTGGACACCACCACTGGCGCTGCCACTCTGCTGCGCAACGAGAGACCGCCCATCTTTGAAATCCGCATGTTTGACGCTCAGCAACAGCAAGGTACATTATTATTCTATCCGTCCATGTTAATCTAGAAACTACGATTGTCAAAAGACACTACATGACGCGTAATTGGTGCTGATTTGTGTTTGCATTAACTTCTATATCTGCACATTCATGTTTGTTCATCTGCAGGCTCTAATGCGTGTCGTGTGTACAATGGCGGCTGCAGCAGTCTGTGTCTGGCTACACCAGGAGGCAGGCAGTGTGCCTGTGCAGAAGACCAAATACTAGACCCAGCTGACAACACAAGCTGCAAAGGTACGTTCAAACATGAATGCTTTGTGTGTGTGCATGTGAGACTTACAGAGGGTGGCCACGACAACAGAAGCGCTGGCATAATGTAACGCAGTCCAATAGTAACTCTAAGAATACTTTTCTTTTTGAAGCCTAGAATATTCAAGGTGTTCCTGGTATTTTGCCACCTCCCAAGTTTCTCAAAAGGACAAATACAATACGATCCAATACAACGACATCACAAAATCCACAGCTCTTGACAAGTGTTGCTGATATTTTGTTCACCCCACGTATGTCTTTTATTTTTAAACAATTACTGCTCAGCCCAGTCTACTATGGGTGAGGAGGAACTTCTTCTTTATTGCTCTTTTCCGAAAATCCCCTCCATTTTTGGTAATCCAAAACTGTATTTTGCTTTTTTTCATGTCCTCGACGTCTTCGTTATTCGCATTCCTTTTATTCTTCCTTTCCTCTACTTCTCCTTCCACAGCCAACCCGTCTTACGTTCCTCCTCCTCAGTGCCAGCCTGGGGAGTTTGCTTGTAAGAACAACCGCTGCATCCAGGAGCGCTGGAAGTGTGACGGAGACAACGACTGTCTGGACAACAGCGACGAGGCTCCTGAGTTGTGCCGTGAGTTATTGCGAGCGCACACGCACGCACGCACGCACGTACGTACGTACATACATACATACATACATACACACACATGCACACAGAGTCTTCAACATGGTTTCGAAACAGCTACCCTTCCTGTTGCTGGCAGTCTGAGTTTAAAAGTCTGATGCCAGAATGAAATGACAGAGCAGTCTCTGAAACTAGTGAGTGTGTGTTTTTATGTGCTAATTTGTGTATATGTCGGTACACAATATGTGTGGTGTGTGTGTGTTTGTGCAAGGAGGAATGTAGCAATGTCTGTGGATCTGGAAAAGCTCTCTGCTTGTCCGTCTGTCTGTCTGTGGTCAGAGTGCAGACATGTTAATGTCCCAGACAAAACAAAAGTCCGTCCAAAACGGCTCGAATATTTGCTCTCTCTTTCTCCCATTTGCACCTCACGTCTCTCCATCTTTCCATTCCCTCCTACGCCTCTCCCCACATGGCTTCTCATTTTTCTCTGTTTTCTCTTTCCTTCTTACCCTTCAATGCTTCCTTTCTTCTCTCCAGACCAGCACACCTGCCCCACAGACAGATTTAAGTGCAAGAACAACCGCTGCATCCCTCTGCGCTGGCTGTGTGACGGGGACAATGACTGCGGGAACGATGAGGACGAATCCAACACCACCTGCTCAGGTACACAAACGAGCACACTCCCCGCACCAAAATCTGACTGGTGTTTTTTTTTGTCGTTCACAATGTAACATGAACGCTGTTTTTCTTTTTTAGCGCGTACCTGCCCGCCTAATCAGTACTCATGTGCCAGTGGGCGCTGCATCCCTATTTCCTGGACATGTGACCTGGACGATGACTGTGGCGATCGGTCAGACGAACCCGCTTCCTGTGGTTGGTCAACTTCTGTGGTTTGGTCTATAGCTGTAGGGGGATTTGTAGCTGTTATGAGAGAGTTGCTTTAACATTGAGTGTCTAAACTCTAGTTTTGTCTACAGCCTACCCCACGTGTTTCCCCCTCACCCAGTTTACCTGCGACAACGGACGCTGCATCAACGTAAACTGGCGCTGTGATAATGGTTAGTGTCTGTTCTTTATTCTCTTCTCTTCTTCTCCCATGTGCTCGTTTACAGTCGCAACACCTCATTTTCCTTTGTCACAAGTTTGCTGTGCATGTTTTGCCACCACCCTCATATTGGCACACACTCTTCTTTTTGTCACCTTGTATGTCCGTGTGTTTTTACTTTTACCGTTTCTCCAGTCTGTTGTTGTTTTGTGTTGTTGGTTTTGTTGTCCCGTGTTGTGCTGTTCGCCCACTCTGCTGTCTTCCATTGATTCTGTCTTTCAGAAAAGGATTGTGGGGACGGCTCTGATGAGTTGAATTGTCCAAACCTGACCGGTTAGTGCATAGATCAACATGCACCACCATAGCCATGATGCTAGCGTACAACTAGGCTAGGACTGGTTAAGCTCGCTATTAGTTAGGGCTGCTTTTCTGCTAAGTGAACCTGGCCACAGGCTGAGTCCAATACTGCTGCTATTCCTTTACTGTAGTCATCTGCACACAGGTTTGAAGCTAATATAGATTTGATATATTGTAATGCATTATTCAGTCAACTGAATACACTGGAAAAGTGTAGTAAAATGAATGAAACTCAATTAAATTCTGTATAGATTTAATAGAATGCCAGGTTGAAGAATAAAACGTAATTTATTCACAGAATAGATTATCTTTCCCCGATCACTATGAAATTAACTGCTGTAAAAAGCACTAAAGGTTATGCATTAAGTTGCCCTTTTACATTATGGTTATAAAAGTGCTTATGATGCTCTGCTGCCAAGCTCAATGTATCAGCATTTGGTACATTCCCTCATGGTGCATGGTCTGATCTATGCAGTTTCTGTCATTATTTACTCTCATCTCTCATTCTATTTCATTTGTATTCCATTGTTTTCACTGTCACTGTGTTAATTGTTAAAAATAAATAAAAGCAATTACTTTCTGCATATTTATATTTATATATATTTATTTCCCTTTTGAGGCAGTGGGCACCTCATAATGCGAGAGAGTGGGTGTTTTGTTTTTCAGATAACGACTGCGGGGACAACAGTGACGAGGCAGGCTGTAGTCACTCCTGCTCCAGCGCTCAGTTCAAGTGTAACAGCGGCCGCTGCATCCCAGATTACTGGACCTGCGACGGAGATAATGACTGCGGGGACTACAGCGACGAGACGCACGCTAACTGCACCAATCAGGGTCAGTCCCTTAACCTGTCGACTAGGGTTAGGAAACTCCTCGATGCAGCAGATTTTTTGTATGTAACAAGAAAATAGGAAATGAGGATTTATAAGATATAGATATAAGATATTTGTATAAATTAGACCGCCATGCTCGAAACTATGCTTTCCAATTGCCAAGCAACTTTATATCAACACTACAGTAGTCATTCTTGGTCATTTTGTAGTCTGAAATCTGGATTGGAGAAAACATGTCCCCCAAATCCCCAAGAAGAACTTTTAATAACTAGTCAATATTAAAAACTAAAGCTAATGTTAAAAGCACTGTTTTGTTGTCATGAAGTGGACGAGGCACTATAATCATAGCTTATATTTACCTGTTATTTACACTTTAGTCTGTAGATGTAATAGGTCCCTGGTCCCTATTAGTCACACTGGCACCAGACTAATGGGTATTACCACTGGCACCTAATAACTCTCACTTGTCGTTTAGCGAGTGATATAATAACTGTTAAGATATTTATTATTATCTATTTGTTATTATCCTTGCGCTGTTAAGAGCAACATTGAAACAATAACAAAAATGATTCATGGCAGCTTGTGTTTACGACTAAAACAATGACCCACTTGAATCGGCTCTGTCTTTCCTGTTGCTAAGACATGTTGCCATCCAGATTTCCAACAGACAGCTCATTAGGTTTTGTTTGCACAGTCTTTTGATGCTGCACATTGTCCCTGCTCAAGCCTGTGTGTCCTGATTTGATTAATGCAGGCAAGGATTGAATACAATAACATTTCAGAGTCTTATGACATATTTCTCTCCACAGCCACGCGTCCCCCTGGAGGTTGTCATACGGATGAGTTTCAGTGTCGGATGGACGGCCTGTGCATCCCCCTGCGATGGCGCTGCGACGGGGACACTGACTGCATGGACCTGAGCGACGAGAAGAACTGTGAGGGCGTCACACACATGTGCGACCCAGCTGTCAAGTTTGGCTGCAGGGACTCTGGTGAGGAGACAATACATCAAATTAATGTGAAGTGCATAAAGTCAGTTGAAGTAATTATTTTTAAAGTTACCCTGCCTTCTGCCCATAGCGCGCTGTATCAGCAAAGCCTGGGTGTGCGACGGTGACAGCGACTGTGAGGACAACTCCGACGAGGACAACTGTGAGGCGCTGGTGTGCAAGCTCTCTCACCATGTGTGTGCCAACGACTCCACCATCTGCCTGCCTGCAGAGAAACTTTGTGATGGCACTGATGACTGCCCAGATGGCTCTGATGAGAAACTCTGCGGTAAGAGACAACAGTGCTTAGGCTGCGTTTCAGATGCGAGCAAAACTCTGCATCTTAAATCGTGCCTTCGGGGGTTTAATAACAGTTCCATCCCCTGTGTCAGTCCTTCTCTGAGTTTTCTCTGTTTCACAGACCTGTGTTCCCTGGACAATGGCGACTGCAGCCATAACTGCACAGTGGCCCCTGGCGAGGGGGTGATCTGCTCCTGCCCACTGGGCATGGAGTTAGGGCTCGACAACAAGACCTGTCAAATCCAGAGCTTCTGTGCCAAACACCTTAAGTGCAGTCAACGCTGCGAACAGGACAAGTTCAGTGTGAAATGTTCTTGTTACGAGGGCTGGGAACTGGAGCCTGACATGGAGAACTGCAAGAGCACGGGTAAGGGACCAAGGAAACGGTACAAGAGGGGGAGACGGTGGGTGTGGTGGGTCAGCAGAAGGCAAGAGACATCAGTGAAGAATTTTAACATTTGATTGATGGTAGCCGTACAGTTAGGGAGGAAGCTGGAGAAGTGACTGGGCTCTGGGCTTTGTCAGGCTTTAAGACTGCAGAATCAGGAAGTGTGGTGTGGGTTTGGGATCAACCAAAGGAGAGGCCCCCAAGCAGGAAGCTGTGGTTAGAGAAGACTCACAATACGTGATACTCCTTTGGACTACAGACGAGTACAGTTGATCTCTAAGAAAACATAAAAAGACCTGGGCATTGGATTCTAGCTGTCATTATTATTTTATTTGTGAATATTTAAGAATAAAATGAAGAACAGGTACACTCTTTGTTAGAGGGCAAGACAAGGAAAGGAAGAAAAAAAGGCAAACTGCTCAATCACAGTAAATCGGCAGTTTATCATCCATGTAAAAAATACAGTTTTCTCCCTGCAGCAACTAGCCAATGAGGAAACAGGAATTTATGATTGTGCTCTTTACTGCCAGGTCTTAGAGACTAGCCAGCGGCACCCTGTCATTCATCTGTCTGCCTGTTAGGTACAGATAACTCCTGTCTTATTTACACTGCATTTTAATTACCCAGGATTAGAGCCACTTTCAACACAGCCCCTCTGTCATTGGACAAGTCACACACCGCAGTGGAACATGGCTGCGATGTTTTCCACGCTGTGGATCAGAGCTGCTCTGCAGTATTTTGAGTAACAGTCAACGGTGACCCAGCAGAGGGTTTTAACCCTTTAACGTCTGCTTAGTTCTTCTTTTAAAGATGGCCACTGATCTGTCCTGTTCATCTCCACAGATCCTTTCAAACCCTTTATCATTTTCTCAAACCGCCACGAGATCCGCCGCATTGATCTGAATAAAGGAGAGTTCAGTGTGTTGGTACCGGGTCTGAGGAACACTATTGCCCTGGACTTCCATCTCAGCCAGAGCGCCCTCTATTGGACTGATGTGGTGGAGGACAAGATCTATCGTGGGAAGCTGTCTGAGAATGGAGGTGAGAATGTTTAGCACAATCAATATGCTTAAAATGTTTTTTTTGTACCATCTGGGATTAAATTTGACAGTATTTACAAATGATATACGTTTTTTAATTTTTTTATTTATATATATATATATATATATATATATATATATATATATATATATATGTATATTTTATTAAAGGACGAACCCTTCCCTTCCATTTAGTTTTTGCTTGCAAATGAGTTACGTTTTGGCGTAAAGTTAATGTCCACCTTCTAGAACTTTCAGTCACATCGCGTGTATCAGCGGATAGCGATTACATTTACATTGGCGCACATGGGAGGATTTTTAAGTCGGACAAAGTGTCAAGAGCAAGTTAATGGATTTTACTTTCTGTGCCTAAAACTGAAACATATGCGCTGCCTAGCAGGCAAGAATATCCAATAAAACGTGTAAGATTTTAGCATGTAAAGCTGCACTGTTGGTGCTGTTACAGTGGCTTATTGTGAGAAGAAATCAGATGTGGATTCATAAAGGCCAGACAGGTCAATCATCACCAGCGTACATGGCAAACAGCGGCTTATCATCACCACAGCAGTAATAATGATCAAATCATGTGTACAAGTTTACACTTAAGTTGTGTAGCATTGATGTATTTATCTGTGCATGTGGTTATTGTGTGCCACGTTTACTTAGCACAACCAATAGGCTACATACAGTGAGTGTGTGTTTTCATTGCTCCAGACAGGATAATGACTCATCAAATACTTAGATGTCCCTCTGATTAGAGACCCAGTGGAAAATTAAAGGGATGGAGAGAGGCTGGAAAATGTGGCTCTTTAGTGAAAGACAACCACATATTTACACCCCCTGCTGAGCCACTACTGTATTTATGTATGTTTTCGTTTATCGTACTGACATGTGTTTTCTCCCGGACATAGCATCTAACCATTTGATGAAAGGAATGACAGTTTCTGATGCAATGTTAGCTTTGGATCCAAAAAGCTTGATTACATTACCATAATTTGTAAATACTGAAGCAAAGCGGATCAGTGTTTTCGGGTTACAATCGGAAATGTTGCCATCGGCAAATCCCAGCCTTCAAAGCCTTTATCCGTACATATTGAAATACTGCGTGAATTCATTAAGAAACTTAAGCGCCCGGGAGGAATGTTTATTTTATTGAGTAGTAAAATCAAATATGATTAGATCAGATTTCTCTAGCACTTTTAAACAAAGATGGATAACAACAAGATAATATTTGTTCTTTCTTTCCCACTATGTTAGATAGATAGATAGATGGATGGATAGATGGATGGATGGATGGATGGATGGATGGATGGATGGATGGATGGAT
>CALSCE010010723.1:5566570-5605684 GCA_943593645.1 Bovichtus variegatus | reverse complement strand
CAGGTGTGTGTGTGTGTGTGTGTGTGTGTGTGTGTGTGTGTGTGTGTGTGTGTGTGAGGATTTAACAATCTAGACTTTTTTTCACTTTGAGGTGCTATTTGCTGTGACAGCTTTGGAGCGCATTGAAGTGTCTGTCCGTGAAAAGTGAGAGCGGGCCTGTTTATTCAGTGTGTGAGTTTAGTATTCAGGGCAGCACTTTCTATTATCTTCAGGGGTAATGGAACGGAGAGCCCCATTCTGTCTGATGCAGGCATCAGCCACAACCCTCCACATCCACTACCTAGTCTGGCCTGGCCGATATAGCCTAACACTGTCATTACTCCCCCCTCCCTCTCCCTGTCTATCATTTAAGCTGCACACAGTTAAATGATGATAGGACTGTTGAGACCAATGCAATTGTAACGTCTCTGCACTGATTGAATTCACTCTCGCTGTCATGGCTGTGCTATTGAGTTAGCCAGCCAGACAGACACAATCATTAGAGTCAAAGATGCAATTGGATTAACTTTTTGTTCAAGAGGCAGGAATAATGCCAAGATGCACCCATCCATGCTGCAACCACCAATCTCCACAACCCTAGCATTACCGTCCACTCATGCATCAGACTTTTGACTTAAAGCTACATTTAATTCCTGATTACCCCCATTGAATGCTGAAGCTTTGAGGAAATACTGAAGGATGCATGTCAACATGTTCCCCACCCTACAGAGTCTCGTCAGTTCCTGCTGTATGCTCGCCAGATTGAGATCCGAGGAGTGGATATTGATAACCCTTACTACAACTACATCATCTCCTTCACCGTGCCTGACATCGACAACGTGACTGTGGTGGACTATGATGCTCTGGAGCACCGTATCTACTGGTCAGACGTTCGCACCCAGACCATCAAGAGAGCTTTCATCAATGGCACTGGAGTTGAGACTGTGGTCTCTGCTGGTACGAAGGAGGCAACACAGTAGAATACACACACCTCATTATTTTCTGAAAAAGGAAGTGATTCTTTCACCGTTTATTGCAGTTTGCAGAAAACAATCTCTTCTTGTGGTGAGGTCACTACAGAATATGCTCCTGATAATATCAGTGAGGGAAAAAAAACAAAGTCAATTGATTTCAAATTGTTATCTCTCACTGCAACAAAGGGCTGATTTGCCATTTATTCATTTTCAGGTTTTTATTTTCATATCAGATTTAGCATTTTATGGATTTTTTTCAAATGAATTGTTTTGTTTTTTGAAATTCAAAAGAAAGAAACAAGACTAAAAGAATAAAACTTTTTTTTATTTTTTTTATTGTTGTTGCACCTTAATTTTGCAAAGACACAGACACTGCAATTGATTGGACGCTAAGCCCCTCCTCTGAACACCAGTTATGCAATCATAGCTTAGCAAGTGTAATTAGGCACTGTCTGCATGAAGAGCAATACTGTGCAGACAAAGACTTTGCAGGTTTTTGTCTTTTTGCCTGACATCTAGCTTTAGCCTCAGTCTTTTAGCATTATATCATCATGCCATGTGTAACCATCAAGTGCATATGTGTGACCCTTTTACATGGATCTTGATTTTATGTTTCTCCTGGAAACAATAAAAAAATTTGCCAAAGAGTTAGCGTTAATGTGCTAGCTGGCTACAGCTGGTAAAATCTGTAGGCAACCGTAATCAATTCAGCTGATAAAATCAGTGGCTGTAGGTTAGAAAAAATGAAGCCTGCCTTGACTGAGAAGGTCGATTTATGGCTCTGTGTATATGTTGTTTATCTTTCTTCAGATCTGCCCAACGCTCATGGCCTGGCAGTGGACTGGGTGTCCAGGAACCTGTTCTGGACCAGTTATGATGCCAATAAGAAACAGATTAATGTTGCCAGACTGGACGGCTCCTTCAAAAATGCTGTCATCCAGGGCCTGGACAAACCTCACTGTCTAGTGCTGCATCCACTACTGGGGTTGGTCGTCCACACACACGCGCACTAAAGCTGTCACACTTAGTCAAAATGAAGCTTTCAGAATCTGTTCTCAGACACCCTCCCGATTTCACCTTTAACCTACAACACATACACACAGAGGCTCACACACATTCATACACACTCAGGCAATGTCTGGCTGTCAGGCTCCCCTCTGTTTGCAGTCAGCGGTGACAGGCAGAGTAGTTTGGTATAGATGTTCGCTGAACTCTGACTGTTTCTTCACTCAGGAAGTGGTTCCAATTTTTCTCCCCTCATGTCATCTTTCCCCTCTGTCGCTTTCTTTCTCCATCTTGCTTCATTTCTATTTTTGAAAGATAGCTTCTGCATTCAGAAAGACTTTCTATGAATTATTTACTGCCAGTGTCTCTGTCGCTTTCTGTCGTTATTTCTGTTTCAGTGTTTATCTTACATCCTGTCCCCTTCTGCCTTGTTTAGCAAATGTCCATTTTTCCCTCCCGTCTTGCCCCTTGAAAACCTCATCCCCCTCAGCTCCCCAAACATAACCTGGCCATGGCCCCTCCTCTTACCAGCAGAGCAGAGGCAGACCATCTGTATTTATATATTTTAGTTATGTCCCGCAGGAATATGTGTGCTTTTGAGTATTTGAGGAGGATGAAGAAAGGATATTTTCTTAAGAAATGTCTCTGCCTCCTTGTGTTTTTTTGTGTACTCCTTGCTCTCTTTCAAAGACTTAGCCTACTTAAGCAGAGGAATGTTTCCGATCTGAGCATTGTTGGCATGGGGGAAAATGAGAAGCAGATGCTGGATCCATATGCTGGGGCTGTCTCCTCTTTCAGGCATACAAACACACTGCCCAGAATATGTCCAGGAGTGGGTGGGGGCAAAGACAGTCCGGGAGGGACAAACTTGAACTTGCATGTGTGTGTGCGTGCATAAACATGAGAATGTGGGCGTTTTAAATGCTGCAGAAACTTTATTTAAAGGCGTGTTAACAAACAAATGAAGGGTGTGGTGGATGTGGTGGGATTTAACAGGAAGTGGGTGATGGGGCAGAGGATAGATACCATTTAAACATAGATTACACACTAAACACAGTGACTCGCAATCACATTGTCCTGTATACTTCGCATACGTGTGTGTTCAGTGAGGACTTTGACCGGTTTGAGGAGTAAGGAAGTTGAAGACAAAAGGAAGGTGCTCATGTGTGGGTGGTCACCGATCGGATGCCAAGTCAGAGGTCCTTTTTTCAGCCGCTGAATCGAATGCTCTGAAAAAATGTTGTTTGTGGGTCTCTACTGTTGGTTTGCCCGCTCACATATATTTCTGCTTTACCCAACTTAGTCAGCCTCTGTTGAACTTGATTTCCCCGGAAATTGAAAACAACATGTTGCATTTTTTTTTTTTAAACATTCCTATAAAAGTCACACATGGTTTTGTAAGATTTTCAGACCAGATGCTCCACAGATTCTACAGTATTGTGTTGGTTCTATTACTATTTCTTTAACAATTGTCAAGATCACTTTTTCAAGAGAGAAAACATTTAGTAAGATGTAACATACGTGCAACCACAAAACCAGCATACAAACCATAGCCACCCACAGGTGAGCAAATCTAAAGGCAGCAACCAAAGTATTTAAAGAAAAAAAAAAAAAAAACTATTACAACAGTCATAACAAACATCAGATGATAAAACTTAAAAGTCTAAAGAATGTAATTTGAGAGCTGTAATTCATTCCATTTAATAGGTACTCAAATCCAGTCCTGCCAAGATCAGTGTGTACCTATGGGATATCTAAGGTGAAGAAACTACTGGAATGTGTGTTGTAAAAAAAGATTTATTTGAGATTCAAAAGAGAGAAGACATGTGAGGTGGATTGGCTTCAGCACAACAGGAAGTTTAGGACGAGAAATTGATTCCTTCAAATCATTTGTTTAACTTTTTTGTCAATACGAAAACCCCTGCAATTTTTGCCGTACACTGAGTAATGAGGTTTGTATTGTGAGGCTTGTCAGTGTCATTATGTGGCTTATTGACTATGTTTAGTCAACAAGGTAAATTATGATGTGCTGAAAACAAATCAAAGTTCTCTCTCTGCCTGCCTCTTTCAGGAAACTCTACTGGACAGATGGCGATAACATCAGCATAGCCAACACAGACGGCAGCAACCGCAGTGTCCTGTTCACCGGCCAGAAAGGCCCTGTCGGTGAGAGACCTACTGTCCCTCTTTGTGTGACTGCATGAGAGACGGCACACCCTAGTGTCAGGGCAAGTCATTACACATCAGCTCTCTCTTTGTTTTCCAGGTCTCTCCATTGACTTTGACACTGAGCAGCTGTACTGGATCAGCTCAGGAAACAGTACCATCAACCGCTGTAAACTGGACGGCTCTGGACTGGAAGTGCTTGAGGGCGTAAAGGGCAAGCTGACCAAGGCTACTGCTCTGGCCATCATGGGTATGTCTCCAGAAAATTTTTATTTTAGCCAGCGAGGTATGTCGATTTATGTAGAGAGAGGCTCAGCCTGTGATATAAGATAACTAGACCATGTTGCAAGTGTATGCGTGTGCCTTTTGAAAATGTTGCTCCGATGTTAAGGCTCTTCCAGTGTTAGGTCTGGTTCTAGTGGAGAAAGTTGAGCATCCGGTTTCGTGTTGTATCCTTTAGGAGAAAAGTTGTGGTGGGCGGACCAAGGAACTGACCAGATAGGAACCTGTGACAAGAAGGACGGTGGCAACTGGAAAATCCTGAGGAACAGCACGTCTCCCATGATGCACATGAAAATCTACAATGAAACTGTGCAGAAAGGTACACGACTGGCGAACAAACGGCAACTTTTTCTGAGCCTGTGTGAAATTACTTAGCAAGAGATTTTTAAGCAATAAACAGAGGAAAATATGTCCTTGTCTCATTGAAAGTCTGTTTTGCTTGCTGCATGTAGCCTGTTTATCTATGCCAAAGCACATCTGTTTATGTCTCTGTAACTCCTCTTTGATTTGTTTTGTGTACTTGTTCTTGTGCTTTTGTGTTCCCAGGCAGCAATCTCTGCAGTAATAACAATGGAGACTGTTCCCAGCTGTGTCTCCCCACTTCCCCAACCAGCAGAGCCTGCATGTGCACTGCAGGATACAGCCTGCGCACAGGGCAACAGTCTTGTGAGGGTAAGACACAATCATAAGCATAATGTTTTCTTGATTCAGCCACATTTGGAAATGATAAACGTGTGATGTAACTCAGTACATTGAATTGTACTTGTTTGCTGTAGGTGTTGGCTCTTTCCTGCTGTACTCTGTGCATGAAGGCATACGTGGTATTCCTTTGGACCCATCAGACAAGTCTGATGCCCTAGTACCGGTGTCAGGCACATCCCTGGCTGTGGGCATAGATTTCCACGCTGGTAAGACTTTTTTTTTTTTTTACAACATATGTGTTTTTTTTCTCAATTGCTAGATAAAGAAGACTTATGAAGGTATTTTGTCTCTAAGGTTAAACAGCTGTATAATGGTATAGGAAAGACGTTTTAGTCCGTTTAAGTCTAACATGTTTGACCTGTTTTCACAGACAATGACACTATCTACTGGGTGGACATGGGCCTGAGCACCATTAGCAGGGCCAAGAGAGACCAGACCTGGAGGGAAGACGTGGTCACTAATGGCATCGGTAGGGTGGAGGGCATCGCTGTGGACTGGATAGCAGGTAAGAGACAAAAAAAATGTACATGACTAAAATTCTGAAATTCAAACAGCATCAATCATACATACTGATAAACTGTGTTTCACTTTTGCTGTCAGTGTATCCATCATCCTTGCTTGTATGTTACATCAGTAGGAAGGGAGATGAATTTAAAGCAAGTAGGAGAACGTATTGTACTCAGAGATACCTGAACTGTGAAAGATCATTTGTTTCTTAGGTCAATGAAAGTAACTGTCAAAAAAGAGGTCAGACGGGGCCGGAGCATCATTGTTTCTCCTCCGTCCTCCACAGGAAACATCTACTGGACGGACCAAGGGTTTGATGTGATAGAGGTGGCCCGACTGAACGGCTCTTTCCGCTATGTGGTGATCTCCCAGGGCCTGGACAAGCCTCGCGCCATCACTGTGCACCCTGCGAAAGGGTGAGAGGAAACAACACTCCAATTATTACTGTAGCTGTCTCTAGCTTCTGCTTCTGTAATCTCTGTCATTATTGATTACTGAGGAAGCTTTGCTGTGTGTGCTGTGCGTGTGCGTGTGCGTGTGTGTGTGTAGCTACCTGTTCTGGACAGAGTGGGGCCAGTACCCTCGTATTGAACGGTCTCGTCTGGATGGCTCTCAGAGGGCTATCCTGGTAAATGCCAGTATCAGCTGGCCCAACGGTATCTCCATTGACTATGAGGTGCAGTATAACGTGCTATTCTTGCATTTATATCACTAAGTTACAGTGTACAGACTATGGCTGTCCACTCATACGATTTTATCGACTAATCGATTAGTTGATTTTTTGACAGACAGATCTGTGAAACTGAGTTTCTCTACAGAGAATCATGCAAAAAGCACCACTTTAAATTTTGTGTTTTCAAAAGATGTGCTCATCATTTTTTTTTTTTTTTGGAAATAAGCCATTCATCATGAAAAAAAAGCATATAATCGGCTTAAGAAATCTTGGTCGACTGAGACCAAAACAACCAATTAGTCAACTAATCAACCAAGAGGGCGCAGCCCTAGGGAAGACGGTGGTCACTGCATCACAACATTATGTTAACCATTACCGTCCTTGTGCATGTAGGAGAGTCTGCTCTACTGGTGTGATGCCAGGACGGACAAGATTGAGCGCATCAACTTGGAGACTGGGGAGAACAGGGAAGTGGTGCTAGCCAACAACAACATGGACATGTTCTCTGTGTCTGTGTTTGAGAGCTACATCTACTGGAGTGACAGGTCAGATACAAACCCCCCCTCATCTGTGTTCAATGTTTTACGTCATCTACAAGCTTAATTTCTGTTAACTGTTTTGAAACAGGACACATGCCAATGGCTCCATAAAGAGAGGCAGCAAGGACAACGCCACAGACTCTGTGTCTCTGAGGACCGGTATTGGAGTACAGCTCAAAGACATCAAGGTTTTCAACAGGGCCAGGCAGCAAGGTAAACACTGTGAAATGTCTGCTTTACATCGATTAGATGAGCATTGTTCAAGCTCTTTGCATTTCTTTGAAATCAATAGTTCGTTAAATGCTTCATGAGTTCAACAAAATATTTTTTTTTCCCCCTGCAATTCATGTTTTAAGTTTGACAAATTGAATTCTAGTTGATGATTATTTCACGGATTTCATGTCTGTGTACAGGAACAAACGTGTGCAAGGACAAAAATGGCGGGTGCCAGCAGCTTTGTCTTTTCCGTGGCAATAGACAGCGGACATGTGCCTGCGCCCATGGCATGCTGGCTGAAGATGGCTGCAGCTGCCGTGACTATGACGGTTACCTGCTTTACTCAGAGCGCACCATACTAAAGAGTGTCCACCTGTCGGATGAAAACAACCTAAACGCACCCATTAAACCGTTTGAGGACCCCGAGCACATGAAGAATGTCATAGCGCTCACTTTTGATTACAGAGGAGGAGGAGGAAAGGGAGCTAACCGTATCTTCTTCAGTGACATCCACTTCGGCAACATCCAGCAGATCAGTGATGACGGATCTGACCGCAAGACTGTGGTGGAGAGTGAGTATTCCCACATCTTACGTTTTGTGTAAAGCTTTTTTTAAACAGTGTCTTGTCTTTTAACAATCAACCTCCACCCAGCTCATGTCCCAGTTTATCTACAGTGTTTTCCCCCCTTTCAAAGTTATTAGATATTAGTCAAAAGTCATTTCTGGTTACTCAATTTTTTTGGTGAATAACAAAGAACCTTAAACTAAACTAGAAAGAAAAGGGAAAGCTTTGAACAAAGTGTACACGAGCATGAACAAGCCTATGGATAGACCGTCATTCACCTTATCTCAGCACAAAACAACACAGGTGCACCGTTAATGTTTTACTAAAATGCCTTTACTTTACAATGTTTTACAAGGAATGCATGATTCAGGATTGTTTGTCCCACTGTCCCTGTGGAGCGGCACCTCCCAGGGCTAACAGTTTGATCTTCTCGTACAATATACAGACTAGACAAGTGAGGCAAAGCTGTTGAATGTTGTCTGCTGTTGTGAGCGCTGTGATTTTGCCTTGTTAATTAGACTTTCCTCGTGAGGGTAATGATTGTGTCCATTTAGGTTTTTATGTGAGTCTTTTGGCTTGTAATTATTTACTGTAATTCCCAGTTGTGAGGATTTGCCCAGTGTTTGTGTGTCAGGTGTTCGGTTATATCAAGCTAGTAGTTGATAGTAATACTGTCAGGCAGCAGCCATAGCCACAGCAACACTGGCTCTTTGCTCTCCCCTCTTGAACAGCCTCAATAGGTCTCGTCTGAATTTTTGGGACATCAGTACGTAGAGGATG
This sequence comes from Bovichtus variegatus, assembly GCA_943593645.1. Classification (NCBI taxonomy): domain Eukaryota; kingdom Metazoa; phylum Chordata; class Actinopteri; order Perciformes; family Bovichtidae; genus Bovichtus; species Bovichtus variegatus. The sequence goes on along the minus strand of CALSCE010010723.1, from coordinate 5,597,295 downwards.
GGGTTCATCACTGTAGAGGAGGTCGCCATGAGGCGTGCAAATACGCTGAAGGGGCCGTAACGTGGTGAGGCGCCAGTGGCCCCTGAGCTTTCATCCGCCAATAAGGCCAAAGTCAGGCCGTAGGACGGCAGCCAGCACAGAGTAAAAGCCAGCACCAGCATTGCCGACGTCCGGGTCACTTTGTTCTGGTAGCGTTCTACTTGAGGGGCCCTGCCTTCATGCTGCCTCCTCCACAGGAACATGTAGATGCTGCCATATGCCACCGCAATGGTGACCAGTGGAAGCAAGAAGGCCATGAGGAAGTAAAACAGTCCATAGATCAGCTGGCCGCTGTCGGACAGGAAAGCAGAGCAAGCGAGGCCATCGGGGATTCGGCGTTGGGTTCCCACAGAGCGGAAAACCAGCTGGGGAGTTGCCAGGCAGCAGGCCGGGACCCAGAGGAGCGCCGCAGCTAAAGACACACGGCAAGGGGAGAGGAGGCTGAAGGCTCTGGCAGGCCGCACCACAGTCAGATAGCGAGACACAGCCAGCATGGCCAGTGTGAAGGCGCTGGCTGAGGAGCAGGCCGATCCCAAGAAACTCACCAGACGACACATGAAATCGCCAAACGGCCATTGCTGCATAGCTATGGCAACAGTGTGGAAGGGAAGCATGGAGAGCAGAAGCAGGTCTGCGGCGCTCAGAGCCAGCAGTAGGATGTCAGTTCCTGTGCCTGTCGTGGAGCTTTGAGGGGACTGTGCAATACGTCCCTCCCCACTTCTCCGCCTTCCACACAGGATCACCATCACCATGGTGTGCCCGGCAACTCCCAGCACCAGAATCAGTACATCTAATATCGGGACTAGGACCTGCTCCACTTTGCCCAGCCCAGGGCCGCTGCTGTTCCCCAGCAAATCCTCTGAACATGTAGAGTTCTGCGGCAGCATCCTGTCTTCAGTTATGGAGATGTCGTCCAGTCATACTGCCACTGTTGGCTTTTGGTTGGGCCAAATATTATCACGCAGGTCATAAAACTACAGATACTACATGTGGGAATTATTACTCATACTGTGGGTCAATTGCAGTTTACTTAGAATTAACAGCATGCTGATTTCCAACAACTTCCTTAAAGGTTGATGGTACAGATTTCCAATAAAAAGGACAAAGGTGGATGTTATGTACATGAATACATACATACACACAGATGACATAGATTCATGTCCCTTTTTACATTGTGATAATGACACACCTTTTCAAACGCATCCAGCAAATGACAATCGTCATATTAGAGTTCAAGCTGCTTCCAATGTGCTGTATATGAATCAAGCCACTCCAGTCCACGCAATCAGCTCCACCTCTGATTGGCTGTGGGGGGGGTTGACGGGACAGAAAAGTGAGTGAAATAACCTCAGACCCCTCTATTGAAGTCAAGACATTCCTGAGTTCTTAGCCTCTTCATCTCTTGTTAACAGCGTCCAAGTGTTGAGAGTTTACTGGCGTAGATTGTGTGATTTCCTGTCCCCTCAGAGCAGGCTGCTACTCCACATGACATCTCGTTTAGGCCCGTGCTCAGCAATCCACAATCAGCCTCACTCCTGCCTCCATGGAAGAGATCTCCCGAGATAGACAATTCTAGCAGTGGAGGCAACGAGAGGTGAATAGCGACAGTAAGAGGGGATGAGGCAGAGTAAACGGCAGGTGAACTCTGGACCGATTATCAGAGAGCAGGCCAGCGATGGGCCGGCCTGCTCTCTGTGGGAGGGACTAATGGGGCCAAACATAGTTTTTTCCCAGGGTCCGTTGTTTCTGTTCATTTTCTGAAAGGATCTGTACATTTTCTAGAACTGTCCCTTCACACACATACACAGAACACACACATTTATGGTACATGAACAGAGAGTGACGGAGTGAAATGGTGTTTGCCTTGAGAAATCAGGGTAACTATTGACTGCCGGTCTGATGGCAAACACTGAAGTGTTATCACACCTACTGCAGATAACTGCAATAAAGAACTATCAGTGTCAGTATAACCAGCTGAGCTCAAAAGCTGTAAATTCAACCCATCTGTATTATTGTAAACAATAAGCGAACATGAACGGGGACCCAGACAGGCTCAAGTCAACAATATGAAGATAAACACAACGGAAAAGCAAGAATTTGAGTAGAGAGTGCTGCAGGCTAAAGCTTTACAATTCATTAACAGCACCAATGAAAGAGGAAATTGGGGCGAATGGTGTTGTGTTGCTCCTTATCGATTTTTAGGGCACTGATTTATGAGCGCGAGAAGCAGAAGGCTGTTGTTTTTTGCCTTGCATACCTTTGCTCGGCTCTCCAGTTGCTTCGCTTCATTCACAGTCTCCTAGCATGAGCCAGACAAATGTTGATTTATGTCCGCCGCGTTTCACTGGAGATGTTGAGGTGCAGTGTTAAGTGTCCCACCTGCTGGTGAACCTCGCTGATAGAGTGAGACCATAGCCAGCCCTGGAAAAGGCCGCCGTAATCATTAGACCCTCACTGTTCCATTGCAGTAACAGTAACAAGAAGACGACTATTACCAATCATTTCTCATTGGAGTGATCTGATGTGTGTTTTCAAGTGTGCTCTTTGTGAACTACACATGCGTGGTGTGTGTGTTCATGTGTTTGTGTGCATGTGTTTTTTTCTCACCAGCCAAGCAGCTGCTCTCTATCTGCCGCAGTAGAACTTTGTGTTCCTCCATCTCAGCTGACTCTTGCCTGTTCTCTGGCCTCTGTGCAGGCGAGGAGCTCATAACATCTTACTCATTTCAAGGCTGTGGAGCAGAAAAAAATACTTTTTATTTCTCATCTGTTGATGAGGTAGTGCGATGGAAAGTAATACGCTAGGCGGCAACTGTTATTGCGACCTTTTAGTAAGCTATTTGCTATATAAAAGCCTCAAATCATACTGTGTTCTTGGTCATTAATACCAAGCTGTAATGTCCATAGCCCTGACTCTGTGCTGCCCCACAGCAGTCTGCCAACACTGAGCTGCTGCCAGACAATCCACATTTGGCCTTTTAACATAGAACTGGTATTGACGTTCTTCTTTTCCTTCCCCTTTTTTTTCTCCTCTCTCTTCTCCCTGTTTGCGGTTCTTTTTCCTTCTTCCTTTTCCACTGTTCTCTGTATTTATCTTCCCCTCTTCTTTCTATTCCTTTCTTTCTTTTTTCAGATGTCGGCTCTGTAGAGGGCTTGGCGTATCACAGGGGCTGGGATATGCTGTACTGGACCAGCTACACTACCTCAACCATCACCCGCCACACCGTGGATCAGAGCCGTTGGGGTGCCGTTGACAGGCACAACGTGGTCACTATGTCAGGAGATGACCACCCGAGAGCCTTTGTCCTGGACGAGTGTCAGAGGTTAGATCTAATACATGAATTCACATCACACCTCCTTGCATTCAAAACCAAATTTAGTAAAAAAAAAAAGTTCAAATGCACATAACAAATTTTTGTTTTTGTTCTCTCCCGCAGCCTCATGTTTTGGACCAACTGGAATGAGCAGTCTCCCAGCATCATGCGTGCCACACTGTCTGGTTCCAACGTCCTAGTGATCATCGGCAATGACATCAGAACCCCTAATGGCCTGGCCATTGACCACCGCGCTGAAAAACTTTATTTCTCTGACGCCACCCTAGACAAGATAGAGCGCTGCGAGTATGACGGCACTCGCCGCTACGTGAGTGAGAAACACACTCCCATGCAGACACGCGCGGTGAACAACGTGCTGTGTTATGAAAACATTTGCACTACAGTATGATTGTGTTATGGAGATGCCTAATAACAGTTTGTTTATACTTCCATACTGTTGAAAGGCTGACTTTTTCTGAATGTATGAAGTCATGACTGGGGATGTGCTTCCCCCTGCAGGTGGTGTTGAACAATGAGCCGGTCCATCCGTTTGGCCTGGCCGTGTACGGTGACTACATCTTCTGGACTGACTGGGTGAGGAGGGCCGTGCTTCGCGCTGACAAATACACAGGAGGAGACATGAAGGTGCTGCGTGCCGACATACCTCAGCAGCCAATGGGTATCGTCGCTGTGGCCAACGACACCAACAGCTGTACGTTTTTAAACAGTGAGGGATCCTGTGTGTGTGTGTCATTATTGCTCTGCACTGTATAATGACAGTGTGATAGTGTTTTAGAAGTACATAATGTGTAGGACTGGGTGATATGGATAAAATATTTTATCACATTGCAATGTTTTGCAGACTTTTGGCTAATCCAGCAAATGAAATACCTGCCAAGGTAGTTCATCACATTGGTGCAATAACAAAATAATAATAATTTTTAAAAAAGTAAAAGGTGGTACATGTACACATTCATAGATGCATGCATTTAAATGTGTAGCAAAAATATATATAAAGAAATGATGCCATCTTATATTGCACTAAAATGCACCTAAACAATAGATAGATCTCATAGCTGTGTCCAGGAAAATGTAACAACACTTCTTTTAACATTTATAATGTTAAAATAGAATGTGAGGTGGTATCTAGAAATGTTATTATAGCAAAGATTATTGTTTATTGGTGATAACATCACAGTAGTAAAGCCATCACACCATTTTAATATGGACTTTTTTAGAAGCAAGTGTGGTACTTAAACAAACAAAAACATACGAACAAAGATGCTTTTCTGCTCCCATAGAGCTGCTAATAAGGTGACAGAAATAATCTAGGGGGGACACTGCGACAGATGTAGATGAATCGCCTGCTGAATTGCTATTTTCACTTTAATCCATACTTCTCCAACTCATCTTGTTCTACGTCTCCCATTGTCTGAATGCTTTTAAATCAATGCAGCCCTGTATCTATTTTCCCTACCATATCGTCAGCCATCTTCTCCCTCAAGTTGCCTCATTCAGTAAACTCTGTGGCGCTCCAATACCCACAGTGACCATACAAGCGGAGAGCCTGTGGTAAAAGCTGCAAATCCCATTTAGATTGAGTCACATTGAATTATGCATTGAGCGCAGGCAGAGCTATTGCTACATTTAAACAGGCAAATCTGTCTGCTGATGTGGATGCACATCTGGGAGGAGGGTGTGTTTGCTTTAGTACCAGGAGGGTGGATGTGGAAATTCGTAGGTTACTCTGTGTGTGTGTGTGTGTGCGTGCGTGCGTGTGTTAACATGTGCAGGTTTGTGCGGCTAACCTCCATTAACTTCGCTCATCTCTGCATAGGTGAGTTCTCTCTGTGCCGTGTTAACAACGGAGGATGCCAGGACTTGTGTTTGCTGACCTCTGAAGGAAGGGTCAACTGCAGTTGCCGTGGAGACAGGAAGCTTTTGGAAGACAACACTTGCATAGGTAATACAATCCTGAAAAAATGGAAAACTTTAGAGGCCAGAGAGGTTATTAAAGAAAAAGAAATTTAAAAAGACGTTATCGTTAACACTTTATAATAACCATCATTAAATGGTAAACTGATACTTGATTAGACTGAAGTAAATAGTTATTTTACTGTTAACAAACAATAAAATGATTATTAATACTTTTTACTAAGTATTAGTAATGCTACATTTTCTGATATTTTATTATTAGTTTGTGTATTATAAAATAATTAGTTCATAAATTATATATTGTATCATTCTGATTTCTTTAGTCAGCTATTTATTAACAGTTTATTGTTGCACACATTTTAACATTTTATTTATTATATTAGGTATTTGTTAAATGATTTGTGAACCTTTAAGAAATTGTCTGAAACATCTTTAAACATTACATAGATAGATGGACCAGAAACCAATTATTAACCATTGACACAGTATTCACCATCTATCTAAATAATGGTTATAGATGCTTTACAAAGCGTTTATAAACCATTTAACAAGGTATTATAATCATCAGATGCAACTTTATGATAGCCATCCAAATAATGTTTATTGACGGTTTACATACTAATTATTAACCATTAACAAAGTGTTACAAACATCTGTCTGTGTGTTTATAAATGTTCAACAAACGATTTTTTAATGGTTCACAATTGGTCATCATTAACAAACACTTAATATAGTATATACAATGTTATAATGTGTGCAACAATAAATTGTTAGAATAACAGAAATGTGTAAACATTATTCTCATTTTATTGTTTGTTAACAGTAAAATAACTATTAACTGAAGTTTAATTAACTATGACTTTACCATTTATTAATGATGGTTATTATAAAGTGTACCACGCTATTCTATTAAAATACTTTTAGGATTAATGATTTTACTAATATGTTTTATGAAAAAGCTTTGAACGGATTTAAATGAGCGCTGAAGATTTCCCATGCAGCATGCCCCGGGGGGAAGCGATGCTTCCTAAGTGCATTTTTGTGTCTTTTTGTCTCACAGCCCTCAACACTACATGTAACAACATTGATGAGTTCGAGTGTGGAAATGGAGATTGTGTTAACTACACCCTGACGTGTGATGGCATGGCCCACTGCAAGGACAAGTCTGATGAGAAACAGTCCTACTGTGGTCAGTGGAAGATTTCTCCCAGTCACTTTCAACTGTATTCTTGTTCTTGGCGTTTATAATTTGAGTCTGTATCATTTTGTGTCTGGTTCTCAGCCAACCGTGTGTGCAAGAACGGTTACAGACGCTGTGTGAACAGCCGCTGTGTTGGGCATAGCTCCTGGTGCAACGGGCAGGACGACTGTGGAGACAATTCTGATGAAGTCTTCTGTAACGGTGAGCGGCGTGTCCTGATTAAACAACTTCTTCCCACCTGCCGTCATGACATTTTCAAATGATAGAAACACCGTCTCTTTTTTGTTCTTTCTTTGTGTTCGACAGCCACACTGTGCACAGCTGATCAGGTTCAGTGCAGAAGTGGAGGCTGCATCTCCAACTCCAGCAAGTGTAACCAGAAAGTGGACTGTGAAGATGCCAGTGATGAGATGAACTGCAGTAAGTAAAAAAAGGTTATGATTCATTCAGAATAACTAAATGTTGTGGAAAAATGCCAACACTTTCTTCTAGGCGACGGTATAAAGCAGTGCTGCTCTCTTTTAAAAACATTTTTTAAAGCTGCCACGGACTGTTCCAGTTATTTCCATCTGGGAGTGAAGGGAGTAACATTTCAGAAGTGCGAGTTCACCACACTCTGCTATGCCCCTTCATGGCTCTGTGACGGAGCTAATGACTGTGGAGACTTCTCAGATGAAAGGAATTGTCCAGGTATTTTCATTATACACTCGTTTTTCACAGTACACACAGTATTCAAATAATTTTTCCACAGATGGATTTCAGCAAGAAGTCCAATTTGGATTATTCCAAATGGAACAAAAAAACAACAAATGTTTTCATCCATTAAATCGTGGTTTGGGAATAAATTCTCCCTAAATGTGCAGTGTTGATTCAGTTTTCTGTTTCTCTGGTCTTTAATGTTTTCTTCTTTCACTTGCCACTTTTCCGTCTCTCTGCCAGGGAGTGGCAAAACCAAGTGTCCAACGCCCTTCTTTGCCTGTCCTAGTGGACGTTGTATCCCTATGAGCTGGACTTGTGATAAGGAGAATGACTGTGAGAACGGCGCAGATGAGGCTCACTGTGGTAAGTTTAGATACCAGAGCCCAAACAAGCTGAAGTGCGACGGACCATTGCTGTGTTTTGGCGCTTGTATTTTGCACTTCATACATTCTTTCTGGACCTCTAGATAAATTCTGCTCAGCCTCTCAGTTTGAGTGTGGGAACCACCGCTGCATTCCCAACCGCTGGGTGTGTGACGGAGCCGACGACTGTGGTGACAGCAGTGACGAGGACAGCAAGTGCAGTGAGTGTTGGGCACAAACCTTTTGTGAATACAAATACAAGAACCGTTAGCATTGACATATCTAGCACCAAAGATATTTTGACAGCAGTGGATTCTTTGGAAAATATGAACATGCATTACATTATTAAAATTGGAGGAATCCTCTTATTTGTGGTATTTGGGATAATCTTTTAACTAGAGCTTTAATTCAGCTAGTGACAACTGCACAATTTAGTGCAATATGGAATAAAACATTGGCATGTGTGCAAAGAATTTGGGTTTTTGTGATGGCTTTAAGCAATCATTCTGAAACACAAAATATCTGACTATTATCGGCGCTCACAGTAGATTCACAAATACTCAGGGCAAAGAAAGGCACCAGTCATCTTCAATCATCCATTTCCATCACAGAGAGCAAAACCTGCAGTCCCGAGGCGTTCCAGTGTCCTGGATCACATATGTGTATCCCTCAGCGTTGGAAGTGTGACGGAGACAAAGACTGTCCTGATGGGGCTGATGAGAGCGTCAAAGCTGGCTGTGGTGAGTGCCGGCTGGGGTTGAATATTGTCAAAATAAGAACATTTTAATAACTCGGAGGGGACAAAGAAGGACATACATGTGTACTGCACCTGTAGGGGTAAATGTACCTCGTTCACTCACCAAATATGTTTATGTCTTAGTGTTCAACAACACGTGCAGCAGCATTGAGTTCATGTGCCAGAACCGACAGTGTATCCCCAAGTACTTTGTGTGTGACCATGACAACGACTGCAGCGATGGCTCGGATGAGTCCCAGGAGTGTGGTGAGTGAAACCATGACCTCTTCTTCCTGATGGGGTGATTTAAAAACCTCTCTCCTCCTCCTCCTCCTCCCTTTAAACAATGAGTTCAACTCTCCTTCACCCTCGTGCTGTTTTCTCGCTGCAGAATATCCAACATGTGGACCCAACGAGTTCCGCTGTGCCAACGGACGCTGCCTCATCCAAAGTTCATGGGAGTGCGATGGAGACTTTGACTGCCATGACCAATCAGACGAAGCCCCCAAAAACCCCCACTGCAACGGCCCAGGTTTGTTCCACACAGCCAATCCAGAAGCACTGCTTACTATATCTTATATCTATTTATTTAATGAATCGGTACATGAATTTACATCAGTGTGATGTACAAGATGACAGACAACATTATGGCACATGCAGCAGATCACAAGTACAGAAAGAAAACACCGAGAAGGCACATGTAAATGCACATAAAAGTGATACCAATACATTTATTTTTTTAAAACGATACTTGTAAGTATCTTTTTGGCCACTGGAAAGCACTCTCAACAGCTGTGCCTGAAATGAGTTATTCAAGCTCTGAAATGTTATCAGGCACTGGTTGACATTTTCACTTCATGTCTTTCTCAATTCATTTCTTTCTTTCTGTTCATAGAGAAGAAATGCAACGACACCGCATATGCCTGCAATAATGGTAATTGTGTCAATGAGACATTGCTCTGTGACCATAAGGACGACTGTGGTGACGGCTCCGACGAGCTGAACTGTTTTATTAACGAGTGCCTGAACAGCAAACTGAGTGGCTGCTCCCAGCTCTGTGAAGACCTTAAAATAGGCTTCAAGGTATGTGAACACCTTGAAATTCTGAATTGAGCACTCCAGTAATAGTGTGCACTGTTGCTTTACCTGCTCTGTACTTTGCCACCCCCCTCACAGTGTAGATGCCACCCTGGCTTCCGTCTGAAAGATGACGGGAAGATGTGTGTTGACATAGATGAGTGCACAGCCACCTATCCCTGCACGCAGCGTTGCATCAACACACACGGCAGCTTCCACTGTCTGTGTGTGGAGGGTTTCCAGCTTAGCCCTGAAAACCCCACCATATGCAAATCTACCTCTGGTAAGAAACATGACAAGATGAATAACATTCAGGAAGTGTTTAAGGTAAATCTACTTACAAATGATGTCTCCCCCTCCCTGAAGATGAGGAACCCTTCCTGATCTTTGCCAACCGCTACTATTTGAGGAAGCTCAATTTAGATGGTTCCAACTACACACTTCTCAAACAGGTGAGACTTGCAGATACAGTATGTCCTTTTTGAAGTGCTTAGATGTCTGCCAATGGGGGTTTATCTCTGGCCCAGACTGACGCAGCTCCTGTGCTTTGACAGGGCTTGAACAATGCGGTGGCTCTGGATTTTGACTATCGCGAGCAGATGATTTATTGGACAGATGTGACCACCCAGGGCAGCATGATCCGACGCATGCACATCAACGGCAGCGATGTTCAGGTCAGTGTGGATAGTGGATGATACCCTCTTGATGATACCCTCTTGGTCTTAACGTAAAATGATTCATTAATCTTCATTTGTATGCATGCATGTGCGGTAAAAACCCAGGATAAAGAATCATCTTCCTCATTGCGAGGCCCAGATTCAGAGTGTTCATTCAAGTATATACTGCTTGCTCATTTGTTAGGTCCTTCATCGCACATCACTTAGCAACCCAGACGGTCTGGCAGTCGACTGGGTGGGAGGAAACCTGTACTGGTGTGATAAGGGACGGGACACTATCGAGGTGTCAAAGCTGAACGGAGCTTACCGGACAGTTCTGGTCAACAACGGCCTGAGGGAGCCTCGTGCTGTGGCTGTGGACGTGCGCTATGGGTAAGAGTGACGCAACTTTGAAGATCTGGATCAAAAAGTAGTACTGCAGCAAAGATTTTTGTGAGCAAGGGAAAGTTTGTTTCATTCTGTTCGGATGCCACGTGGGTGCTTTTTATTTTATTTTTACCAACACCATTAATTCATGTACTGCTGAGGTAAACTGCCTACTCAGTTGTAAGCTACATACAGTAGATGTGTGTTAGACCAACCTTTTAATTACTGCGCTCAATGAGATCCTGCAAGGTGTTTGAAAGTCATTGTTTTGTTTAACAAACACAAGACATCTGGAACCTAGTGGATGTTAAATTCTGATTTGCTATGACCTATACACCTAAACTAATACAGCACATCCCTCACAGGTACTTATACTGGTCAGACTGGGGTGACACCCCCCACATAGGAAGGATTGGGATGGATGGCTCCAACAGGAGTGCCATTGTGGAGGATAAGATCACCTGGCCCAATGGCCTCACGCTGGACTTTATCAATGACCGCATCTACTGGGCCGATGCTCGAGAGGACTACATCGCTTTTGCCAGTCTGGATGGGACCAACAGACACACAGGTAAAGCACACATACATTCAATGGGAGTGTCTTTGTGCACTTTTCCAGTTGTTGTTAGTAACTTACTTGTCTTTGTGCCTGTGGCCCCCTGTAGTTCTTGTTCAGGATATCCCCCACATCTTTGCTATGACTCTGTTTGAGGAGTACATCTACTGGACAGACTGGGAGACAAAGTCCATCAACAGATGTCATAAAACACTGGGAATCAACAAGACCGTGCTGATCAGCACTTTACACAGACCGATGGACGTCCACATTTACCACCCGTACCGTCAGCCTGAGGGTAAAACTGAGTCACCCGTCATTCACAACCACATGTTACTCTTCATCGATGTCCTGGACTCCGTCTGGTAATCCTACATTTCCTTGTTTTTCAGTGGCCGGCCACCCGTGCCAGATCAACAATGGCGGCTGCAGTAACCTGTGTCTGCTCTCACCTGGAGGGGGCTACAAGTGTGCCTGCCCCACCAACTTTTACCTAGCAGCTGATGGCAAACAGTGCTTGTCTAACTGCACTGCAAGTCAGGTGAGCTAGCTTGAGAGAATTGTTTTAACCTGTATTAACACAATAATAATTAGAAAAAATAAATGCTTTTCTCATTCCATCTTGTGAAGGGCTCATTGCATGGGTGGAGCGTGCGCTCAAAAACATATAAAATGCAAGTTTCTTTCAAAATTACACCAAGGCACACTTTAGCATTTGTGCAAAATTAATTAAAATGCCTTTATTTATATAGCAATATCTATTTCAAATGACCAAGGCATAACCGACATGGGTCTTCATCAGGGTCATGACCTGTGTCCTGTTTATAGGTTTTGAGACCACATTCCACTCGTGCAATAAGCAATTCACAAGTTGGAATAAGCACAGTACACCTAAAGGCTCCAAAGAGCCCCTTTATGGTATCACACCCCCAGCAGTGTGTCTTCTCCATTGTCTTCTCATAAATACTTTTTGTCTTCTGTCCCTTCAGTTTGTTTGCAAAAACGACAAGTGCATTCCATTTTGGTGGAAGTGTGACACTGAGGATGACTGCGGTGACCGCTCCGATGAGCCTGCAGACTGCCGTGAGTGGTGATTGTATATATCATGATAATATACCATTGTTGCAGTATGTTGTTTCTTCTGGTTAATAATGCTAGTGCTGTGTTTCGTCACAATAGCTGAGTTTAAGTGCAGACCGGGCCAGTTCCAGTGTGGGACAGCAATCTGCACCAATCCAGCCTACATCTGTGATGGGGACAATGACTGCCAAGATAACTCTGATGAGGCCAATTGCGGTACACGCACCTACACAAACTTACATTATTTAACACGCTTTTGCTCAGGTGTACCCATAATAAACCAGAACCCTTTTCGTTTGTTGTCTCTCTGTTTTCAGACATCCATGTGTGCCTGCCAAGTCAGTTTAAATGTACCCACCCCAGTCGCTGCATCCCTGGCATCTTCCGTTGCAATGGACAAGACAACTGTGGAGAGGGAGAGGATGAGAAAGACTGTCGTGAGTCTCGTTGCACTTCCATTTCCCTTATGCCCTCTGTTATTTTTCAGTTGTTTTGCCCTGCTAGTGGCAGTGCCTATTGATGGTGATTTTGGTGCAGTATGTCTGTCTGTTCAGTGATCTGGACATGTTGGTCCAAAACAAGACTTGAAGCCTGACTAAACTTTGTCCCCACCGGATGAACCCTACTTTTCATAGTGACCCCTTTCACTTTTCCTCTTTCGCCCTCCCATTAGCCGCAGTAATTCATACGGTATCTCAAACTCTAATGAGCGGATAGGAATTTGCTGAACACTGACACGTCCCCCAGAGGATCTCTGTCCACTTTGACCTTTCCTTTAGCCATACCCTAAGGCCAAATGATGTTGCATAATGTAATTGCCATGACATTTTCTGAGCACATTCATCCTCCACAGAGGGAGAACGCATGAACTGTTCTGCTGTGCCATCCCGGTCAAAATTGACATTTTACCACCTTTTAACCGCAAGGCTGCACGAAGAATAGCAAAATCACTATGTTATCACTTAATGGATATTGCAGTCTTGAGGGGACACTTTCAGGACTTTAGCATTTTAGTCATTTTAATTTGTAAAATGTATGATTAGGTAGCAATTCTTCTGTATTTAGTGGAGTATCTGTCTGTTTGTTGTGCAGCGGAAGTGACATGTGCCCCCAACCAGTTCCAGTGTGCCATCACCAAGCGCTGTATCCCACGGGTGTGGGTGTGTGACAGGGACAATGACTGTGTGGATGGATCTGATGAGCCTGCCAACTGCAGTAAGACACAGCTCATTATTCTTTCACTAAACAACATAATAAAGTCTCCTCTACAGCATGAACATGGTTCTCTAATATGACCTGATTGACAATAGTGATGGGAGGCTCTGGGTGTCAGTAAACAATAACAAAATTAATTATAGAGAATATTGCACTCGCCTTTGGTGTTAAAAAAGGAAATGTAGGATTATACAGCCACAACAGATCATTCAGCTGTTCCTTATTCAGTTGGTCACTATTGAAGCTTAATAATAACACTGTTATCTATTTGTTATCTGTTAATTCTGTTACAGAAACAGAGCGAATAAGCCTGCATTCCCATGTCTGGTGTCATTGCGTCTAATCCATTAAATCCTCTCTATTGCAGCTCAAATGACATGTGGTGTGGATGAGTTCCGCTGTAAGGACTCGGGACGCTGCATCCCGGCACGCTGGAAGTGTGACGGAGAGGATGACTGTGGAGACGCTTCAGATGAACCCAAAGAAGAGTGTGGTAAGGACAGAGTGGCAGATGGGGAAAGAAAGGAAAGGAAGTCGGTTACAGGGCCACGCTTGTACTTATCATGTCTGTTTGGTGCTCAGATGAGCGGACATGTGAGCCATACCAGTTCCGCTGTAAGAACAACCGCTGCGTGCCTGGCCGCTGGCAATGTGACTACGACAATGACTGCGGGGACAACTCTGATGAAGACAAGTGTGGTAGGTCCCCCGCTGTTTTTCTTACTTTGCTGCTCGCTCACACAGCCATAACCGCAGTTCATCGTCTGTATGAAAGCAATTTTTTTAGGATGTAATAATGACGGGTTATAGTGGTAAGCGATGTATCACCTTTCACTGTGTCGTTTGTCTGTGATATTTACTCAACTACACGCATGGTTGAGACTTTGATTTCTTTTTTTGCGTTAATTAGTTCTGTGGCCATTTGCACATCTCACATCATCTCATGTCTATTTTGCATTTCACACTGGCCTGTTGATGTGAGCCAGAGGTAGGTGTTTTCACAGTTTCAGCTTCATCCACAATCTCCTACGTGCCCCCTCCCCCGCCTCCACCCTCCCTTGCTTGTCTTTGAGCCTTTTCCTTCCTTTTGAATCCCACTAGCTCCTCTAGCTCTTCCACTACATACAGTACAGAATGTTGCACCATCCCCACCTCTGTGCCCTATGAGTCAATCCTGTGATGTGAATTATCAGCCTTATTTCATTCATGTACGTCTGCCTCTCAACAGGGCACCCTGTGCTCTTTTTGCAGTCTGCTCTATTCCCACCTTTCTCTTCTCTTTTCCTCCTTGCTCCTCGCCTCTGCTCTCTGCTCTCTGTCCCTGCTCAATCCTCCTCCTCTCACTCACCCTTCTAAGCTGTCTTCTCCCTGTCCTCAGTGCCTCGCCAGTGTTCGGAGAGCGAGTTTTCCTGCACAAATGGCCGCTGCATTGCCGGGCGCTGGAAGTGCGATGGGGACCACGACTGTGCTGACGGTTCAGATGAGGTATTGTTCCACCGTTTCCGTCCTGATTGACTTTAACATTCTGCTTTGAAGTTTGACGCATTAAAGGCACTAACGAAAATCATTCTTTGGTTTGGTCCAGAATGGCTGTGATGTGAAATGTGACAGTGATCAGTTCCAGTGCAAAAACGGCCATTGCATCGCCATTCGCTGGCGCTGCGATGCTGATGTTGACTGTTTGGATGGCAGTGATGAGGAGAAATGTGACAGCAGTGGTAAGGAAGGCACTTCTTTTTTTTTCCTCTTGGATGCTTGCGTATCAGCAGCGGATGTCATGCGTTATTCATTCCTCTATCCGCTTCTCTCACCGCCGTGTTTCAGTGGGGAGACACTGCCCCCTGGACGAGTTCCAGTGCAACAACACTCTTTGTAAACCCCTGGGCTGGAAGTGTGACGGCGAGGACGACTGCGGAGACAACTCGGATGAGAATCCAGAAGAGTGCGGTGAGAATCCCTGCTTTTCGACAGTTTTCCTAAACACCGCTTGATAGCTTGCTTGGATGTAGTCTTCTCTCTTTCTTAATGTTTCTCCCCTTCTGTCCCTTAGTTCAATTCCAGTGCCCGCCCACGAGGCAGTTTCGCTGTCATAACGATCGTGTGTGTCTGCCTGTATCAAAACGCTGTGATACTGTCAACAACTGCGGGGACAACAGCGATGAAGTCAACTGCCGTGAGTTCGCTTTTACTCGTTTGTCAGTCTATTAATAATTGACTTACTTACTTAGAGACTTACTAGCTCACTGTAAAGTTACATTAACTATTCAAGAATGCATTTGTATCTAAATTGCAATCGGATTGGACTCTAAATGGTGGATTTGGATGATGGATTGCGCACATAATAATTAGGGTCCTAACCTCTCTGTCACTCCTCCAGCGTTGCCTCCTCCCACGCCAGTGTGTCAAAAAGACGAGTTCCAGTGCTCCAATGGCCGCTGCATCAGCACTGTCCTGCGCTGTAACTACTTCAATGACTGCGAAGATTATGGTTCCGATGAAATCAACTGCAAAGAGAAAGGTGCGTTGTGTCACAGTATAGATGTCTTAATAAATTCTGCGTGATTGTCGGCGTGAGTGCATGTGACCCGCTCCTGTGCTCGCAGACTTGGTGCTGAATGACTGCCGCAGTAACAGGACGGTGTGTGGAGATGGCGATGAAGCTCACTGTGTGGTGAATGGCACCGACTCTTTCTGCTCCTGCAAACCCGGCTTCCGGTCCACTGGACGTAACCGATGCGAAGGTACGGTGTTCTCTGTCCTCGCTCCCTTTCGCGCGTGTCACTTCGTGTTGTGGTTGCAAACTGCTCTCGAAGACTGAAAACGATGTGTAATGTGCATCCTGTGGCCTTGGGGGGGGGTTTCACAGATAAGAACGAGTGTAAGCAGTTTGGAATGTGTTCCCACATCTGCAACAACACTAAGGGTTCCCACAAGTGCAGCTGCCACAAGTACTTCACCAGAATCAATGACACCTGCAAGGCTGACGGTGAGTACTCCCACCATGACTGACACTTCTTAACTCCCCAAGCTCATGTACTTTATTTGCTTTGTACACTGAATTCGGCTTCCCTGCCTACATTTTCTCACATTTACGCTCTACTACGATGATCTGTCGGTCCTTCTCCTGGCCTGACATTATGTCCTCTGCATCCCCAGCTCCGAGACAAGTGCTCTACATTGCTGACGACAGCGAAATCCGCAGCCTGGACCCTTCCATGCCAAACTGGCGCTATGAGCAGGTCTTCCAGGGCGATGCCAACGTGCGCATTGATGCCATGGACCAGCATGTCAAGGCCAATCGCATTTACTGGACGAACTGGCACACAGGGCGAATTTCTTCCTACGATTTGCCTTCTTCCTCCTCCTCTCCCAATAGCAACCGTAACCGACGGCAAAGTGACTCCAGGGTCACAAACGTGGAGGTAAGTGTGTATATATGTACACGCATATGATGTAAACACAAACAAGATAGGTGTGTCTCCAATTTTGGAGGTTCTTATTGTTGTTGCTCTGTCTCTGCGGTCAGATCCCTGATCTGAAGATGCCCCGGGGCATTGCTGTGGACTGGGTGGCCGGGAACTTGTACTGGACCGACTCTGGTAGAGACGTCATCGAGGTGGCCCAGATAAGTGGAGGACGCCACCGCAAAACCCTCATCTCCGGCATGATCGATGAGCCTTACGCCATTGTAGTCGACCCCCAGAGAGGGTGAGCGCGTCTTGGGAGACCAGAGGGGTGGGCGGTGACACAATCACAAGAATTGAATTGTTATAACAGCAGTGGTAAATGGAGCTTTTACATTTCCTTCATTAGGAAAATGTACTGGGCAGACTGGGGGAATCATCCCAAGATTGAAACAGCTGCTATGGACGGAACCATGAGAGAGACGCTGGTGGAGGAAAACATCCAGTGGCCAACTGGTAAAACATGCGCACACATACATAAGTACTTCTCCTTATAAGGTTACAAGGTTCATTTATTTGTCATTTTACAACAAAGAGTTGAATAAATAAAATGTAAGGTGTAGGCCCTTCAAGCTGCACACACACATCATTTATATACACATATTTTTTAAGTAAAACAATATATACATACATTTACTTATATACAAATCCTTATATACAAACAGTATATACAGAGAGAGACTTTGGTTTATAGTGGAACAGGAACAACAGGAAGTTCCATGTTACGTTTTTATGGTGGAGTGCGAAGGACGAGGATGAATCATCTGTTCTATACTAAATGCAAAGTGTAAGTCTTTAATCTTTCTACCTTTTCTGATACTTCTCTCTCTCTCCGTATAGGTCTAGCGGTGGACTACTTCAACGAGCGTCTGTACTGGGCAGATGCTAAACTCTCCTTGATCTGCAGCGTGAGGCTGAATGGCAGCGATGTGGTTGTGGCTGTGAACGGCATCAAGGACAGTTGAGTGGCGCATGCTGCAATCTAAGGATCAGTCTTTTATAGCCAGGTGTCAAGAATGGGCATTTTAGCACATATACTGTCTGCGAAGCTTCCATAACGTGCCTCCTCTGTTTCCACACAGTGCTCCATCACCCCTTCAGCATCGATGTCTTTGAGGACTACATCTACGGCGTCACCTACATCAACAACTACGTTTTCCGAGTGAATAAGTTTGGCAAAGGCCCCATTGAGAACCTGACAACCGGGATGAACCACGCAACAGATATAGCTTTGTACCACCGCTACAAGCAGCCAGAGAGTGAGTAGAAAACAGACACGACCCTCAACAGCAGCGACACTCACTGAAGCAAAGACGGTGGAGAAGAGAGAACTAAAGCAGGGAGTTTTTTTTTTTTAAATACTGGTTCTCTCTCTGTCTTTGTCAGTGACTAATCCCTGCGACAGGAAGAAATGTGAATGGCTGTGTCTGCTGAGCCCTAGTGGACCGGTCTGTATCTGTCCCAATGGACGCACGCTGGACAACGGCACATGTGTGGAGCTGCCCACTCCCACACTGTCTCCCATCTGTGAGTAAACACACACACTCCCACATACAGAGCACGTACACTGGCACCTGAACTCATTCGGTATGACTGAAAAACGTCATCATCTGCAGCTCCTCCCAGTGGCCCCTGCTTGGTCCAGTGTTTGAACGGTGGCAGCTGTTTCCTGAATGCCCACAAGCAGCCCAAGTGTCGCTGCCAGCCTAACTACGGAGGAGATCGATGTGAGATTGACCAGTGCAGGGACTACTGCAAGAACGGAGGCACATGCACACCTTCCCCTACAGGTAAAATATGGACATTGCAAGCCGGTTCTGGCATTTTGTGTTGTTTTTCTTTTGCTTTGTACAGTATAAAATAGCAGCAGTTGAATATGTTGTTTAGATAACACTATATAGGCTAAAATATGGCTTTGTAGGCCTCACTTATGTTTCCGTTTGGCCCGGTAATGTGACACATTCTTCCTCCCTCATCCACCCTGTTTAGCCTTCCATCTATTTAATATGTATTTCCTTCTTCAGGTTCTCCTACCTGCCGATGCCTGACAGGCTTCACAGGGCCAAACTGTAATCTGCACACCTGTAGGGATTACTGCAAAAATGGAGGCAACTGTACAGTGAGCGCCGGAAACCAGCCAACCTGCCGCTGCCCCACTGACTTCCTGGGCGACCAGTGCCAGTACAGTGAGTGTTCCCACTACCTAGCAGATACGCACGTTCAAAACATTTTCAAATTGTTCTGTTGCAATTGGAGTACCTCTAATGGATTATGATGTGGTTGGTAAGCAGTGCACTTACGTGTGTGTGTGTGTGTGTGCGTGTGCGCGTGCGAGCAGGAAGCTGTGAAGGCTACTGCCTGAACAAAGGTACATGTCTACAGAGTGAAAATGGCTCCAAACTGTGTCGCTGTCTGCCTCAGTACTCCGGCAGCACATGTGAGATTGACAAGTGTCACTATTGTCGTGATGGCGAGTGTATCCCCAGCAACGGTTTCACATCCACGGGGGACTTCACCTGCCGGTAAGACACACACACATACACAAACCAAGTGCAAAGCTGTCTAGTCTTTGCCATTGCGACTCACAATTTTCTTTCTGTCTTCCACAGCTGCTCAAATAGAAGAGTCCAGCCCAGCTGTTACACATGTGATACAAATGAGTACTGTGCAAACGGCCAGTGCTCTATAAACTCCATCACCCGCCTGCCGGAGTGCAGGTGAGGAGCAGCGTTTTTACACATAATTGTCATCATTTGAGTGTGAATATCTCCGATTTATCATTGCATACGTGCATATCTCTGTCTCCTCTCTTCTTGTGTGTGTGTGTGTGTGTGTGTGTGTGTGTGTGTGTGTGTAGATGTTCAGCGGGCTGGGCGGGGCATCGCTGTGAGTCCATAGCCAGCAGTGATAGTTCCTCAGGTTCAGGCGGACGTAAGTGGACACTCCCATGACATCAATAATAGAAGTTCATTGGATGGGATGACATTCTCCATGCACCATTCTTATGTTTGTGTGTGTTTGTGTTCGTAGGCACAGCCTCCATAGTGATCCCCGTGCTGCTGCTGTTGCTGCTGGTTCTTCTGGCTGCAGGAGCGTTGTTCTGGTATAGAAAGAGGATGAGAGGGTGAGAAACAATCACATTTAAAACAAGAGGCAGTTGAGGTTTCTTTTTTTTCCCTTTGTATTCCCTCTTTCTTTCCTTTCTTCTGTCTGCACTTTTCCTCTCCTCTCTGTAATGGCATCTCTTCTGCTCCTCAGGTCTGGCCGTCCCGGTAAAACCGGCTCCAGACGCTTGCGGTAACAGTTGCCAGGGTTACACTTTCCTTCCATGCCCTCATTCAGTTCTGCATCCTGATGCTCTCTCTTTCTCTGTCTCTCCCTTACTCATAAGTCTTGGTTTGCTGTGCAGTGTTTGGTCCTGTGGTGAATGTCGCGCCATTCTCTCAGATGTTCATGGGAGCTGCAGCTCATCCTGCTCCTGCAGTATCTCTCCTGTTTAATTGCCCTCTTCAGACCGGCTCCAGGGCAGATCTATTGAAAAAAAAAAAAATGCCTTGAATAGATCTGTCTATGCACTAGCCAGTGCTGTAGATCCGTCATACCGTTGTCCATCATATTGTGCCATATTGTACTTACTGTACTGTGCTGTGGTTTGTATTGTGGTAGTGTCTCTCACAGTGAGAGATTGACAGTGTGACAGCATTCTTCCAAGATCAGATTGGAAAATGCAAATGTGGAAAAATCCAGCATTTACTTAGAGGTAGATACTATAGACAATGCAGACTTTCATAGAATATTTTTGAAGGATCTATTGTGGTCTTAAAAAATTGTCTGTACATCTACAGTCCTGTATCCAGGTCCTCTGTGTCTGGATCTGTCATGGGCTACATGAATGCTGGGTCTGTGTTGGTGCCTGTGCTGTGGCTTAGTTCCCTCAGCCTGGATGGTGGTGGGATTCATGTGATGCCCCTTCCCTCCCTTCATTATGTGCCTGTGTCCCCGCTTGCACTGTTTAGGCTTTTATAACCTCGGCAAAGACACCAAGGTATGACTGTGCCCTTAATATTTTGTGTAGGGCCAAGGGCTTCCAGCACCAAAGGATGACCAACGGGGCCATGAATGTCGAGATTGGAAACCCTGCCTACAAGATCTACGAGGGCGAGCCGGACGACGACGCCGGGGAGCTGCTAGACGCCGACTTCACGCTTGACCCAGACAAGGTAGAGAAAAATACCAGACGTGCCTATATATATATATATATATATATATATATATAGTTTATGCACACACACGAGTTGTAGTCTCTGCACATACGTATATATAATATCTTATGGATGATTTTTGGCCCTTTCCAGCCCACCAACTTCACAAACCCAGTATATGCCACTCTGTACATGGGAGCACACAACAGTCGCAACTCTCTGGCCAGCACAGATGAGAAGAAGGAGTTGCTATCACGTGGAGATGAGGAGCCCCTTGTGGACCCCCTGACATAAGACTGTCTATTGGCCTGGATCACGCTATTCCAAACACACCCCTCTTCTTGCCTTTTAAAGAAAAACAAAACAAAACAAAAAAAAAATCGAGAAAAAGTGTGAGAGAAAAATTGACAAAAAGTGTGAACACTGTATAAAATGTACAAAAATGAAGGACTACTTTTGTATGTGATTGCAGTATTATATTTTGTTCTTTTGAGATTCCTCTGGTCAAAAATGAATAACATTTTCTATGAGAGATTTTTAATTTACACTTTGTCCCTTACCCTTTACCTAAATAGCCACTACCTCTGTGCAAAATGAAATGGAAACAAGAAAATCAGAAGAAAAGATGCTATCATTGGAGCAATTTTAATTTTTTATTTTTGTATGAATTGTATAGAAAAGAAAAGACATTGTTCCATTTCACCAGTGCCAACTGTTTGTTGTTTGTGTTAACTTTGAGCGGGGAAAGGCAAAACTCAAAGTTTTCTAAATCGGTACATATGTTGTCTTGCTGGAATTTTCTTAGCGAGATTGTGTGAGACAGATTTGTGATAGCACCGTTTGTGTATAGCACATGCAAAATGTCAATACCAGATGGCAACTACAGTATTTCCACATAATTTCTTCTCAGAGAACAATGTTCATGAAATGATTGTGTTGTCTTCCTTGCACAGAATTCATATGTTACGGTACGGCTTTTTATACCGTAAGATGTAAAACAGGTATGTTTTTTTTTATCACATTGTATGTCAGCTGGAGCTCATGTGTTGCTCAAGTGCGAGGATGAGAGCCGTTTTGTTGGTGGGTGATTATGGAGGTGGACAGTGAGGAAGTGGGTTGAACATTCCAGGCAGAGTGGTGGGTGGAGATTACATATGTAAAGAGATGGTAAGGGGTAAAGGCCTTCACGGCTGGGCAGTTGGCTGTGCTAATAACGGGAGGGCCATAGCAGACACACGACTGATGGATTGTGTCATTTCTGCACCATTTAGTTGTCTGTTACAAAGGTCTTCCTTCAGAAGGAAAGGGAGGCTGCAATTAAGGTAAAATCGAAGGAAAAAAAATGATCGAGATGGGTGTTTTTGTCTTTTATTTCTCCAGTCCATTTTTTTGTTGTTGTAAAGACTAGATGACATCCATCTGGCTATGCGAGTAGATTTATCTTTCTACCTTTGGAGGATCAAAGTCTGTACGTTCACAGTTTTGTAATGACTCAGTCTTAAGTGCATTATGTTCATTTAGTCTTTCTAATCTCTCACTCCTCTGTGCCCTGCTGCTGCTAATGCTACCATTCTGGTCGCTCTGACACGTCCTTACGCTCAGCCTGTCTCAAAATGCTGCTTTCTGTCAGAAATGTGTCATATCTTAATGCATGTGGAAAGTAACACCAATCTTTAATGTAACTACAATAACAAGTTTTTACTTTGCTTACCTGTCAGCAAGCGTTATTTTATGCTGTTGTATATGTTTTGTCTTTAATTGAGAGAGAAGTACAATCATTTTACCTAAAGAACATTTTTGCAAAATCATACGTGCATTTTCAGAATTTTTTGATTAGTCCTTGTTTGTTTTTGGGGTTTTTTTAAATGAAAAATGACACATAGCTTTTATAGTACACAATGCATGGAGGCTCAGACTTTCTTCTGGAAAGAGAATAATGTTTAATTTTTGCTGGAGTACTTTACAAACTAAATAACAGATATTGTTATAAATAAAATTTTAAAAATTGTACAGGAAACAAGCCAATGTGTTCTGTGTTTTATTTTCACAACATGCTGATATAGTGAAGAATGCTCTCAGGAGTCAGTGTGGGATGATTTAATACATTTATTTGGCAAATGGTAAGTCAGATCAAATATAGACATAAAGTTCAATTTATATATGAAATGTCATACATACAGTTTCAAATTGAAAAGATTTACCAAACAACAACAACAGAGTAAATCCTTCATCAAAGAAAGTTATGCTTAATAGGAGAAAATAATACATGTTGTCAAACCATAACTCAAAGCAACCCTTACTGATAATAAAAATAAAACAAAATAATAAATAAAAATAAGTATGCAATACAAAAGTATGTGCATCCCAGTAATTGATTGTCTTACATAGAAGTCTTCACTCGATGCCTTTAGCCTTCAGCTCGTCCTTGACTCTGCTCAGGTAGCTATGGTCAGGATATCCAAAACTGTGGAAACAACAAATGTACAAGGGTTAGTATATAACATTCCAGTCGACTTGACATCAAACAATATATATATATATATATATATTAAAAAGAAATAAAAGGTGTGGTTTCTGTACTTCTCTGGTCCTCCGTAAGTGCAGGTCTTGTGGTGAATGTCGTTCCAGGTCACCTGGTTATCCATCCCGGTTGTTCTGGACGTCCCCACAGTGAAAATGAGCTTCTGGTCAAACGCTTTCTCCAACAGGCGCAGCACTTCTCTGCCCTCATTGTTGTCTGGCAGATATGCTTTTCTCTGAATACCATAAAAGTGCTTTCCAGGATTTGAATGCTTTTCCTGCAAAACGAGAATGGAACGCACAACCAAGTCAGAAATGACCTTTAACTTGAAGTTACAAAATTGACACAATTTCTCCAAATATATAAATGAAGACATTTACCGTCTGTCTTCCACCTTGAATATCATAGTTGATGACTATAGTGCCGCAGCCTGTGAATCCAGGGAGGGGTGAGTGACTTCTATGCGAATTCATTGTTCCATTGGGCTGGTCTCCCTTCATCATACCAAAGACATCTTTGCAAATAGGACAAATGGGTCCAATGCGTTTCTTTAACTGTTCCAGGCATTCCTCACAAAACTCATGTTTACACTTCAGCTGCTTCTTATTGGTAAATGTATCCATGCATATAGTACATGTTTCTTTTTCATCACCCCCCGCTGTTGCTCCCCATCCTGTTGGTGCATCAGTGTTGTTTCCTGATTGTCCGTTCAACACAGGTCCACCGGAGTCTTCCTCTGACTGATGAACATTGCTCAAGTCCTTCAGCGAACCAGTGAACCCAGTGGCCCCATCGAGTTGGGTGAAGCTTTTGGGTGATGTGGCGATCTTCTGGTACAGATGAAGAAGAGCTCTGAGAGCGTGGCTCTCCATTGACGCGTTTTGTCCAGGTCTTTGGTAGCACACTTTGACTTCAATTTGGCCTTGACTTGGCCCTGATTCTTTAAAACAAACACCAAACTTAGTTTTGATCTTAGCTACTTGCTCATCGAAGCGAGTATTCATCAGCTTCCAGTAGCCCGCATCCATGGTTAGTCCAGTATTGATGAGAGGGTCTTTGATGTCCATGGCAATGTTCAGTGATGTGTCTTGAGACCCATGAGACCATGTAGACTCTCCAAAAGAAGTGCTGATATTTAACTTTTTCTGTGTTACATTTAAGGACTTTTTGAAGGCCTCTTGGCTTTGTTTTGGCCCATATATGTTCACTTCATCGTGGGATAGAGTGAGCAAAAGCTTGTTCTCCTTTCTCAGGGCGGTTTTCATCACGTCCTTAAACTCTTCTGGATCTACGTACTTTAGTGGCAAAGTTGAGCAACTGGAGTCCACTAAGCACTTCTGGGTGAGGTTTGTGAACTCAGACAAAGCATTTTGTGGGGCTCCATCTTTCTGGTCTGCTAGAAATGTCAAGGTTACTTCTGCAGAAATTTTAACGCCATTCTCTCTCTGTATACGCTGAATTTCCTCCTTGTAGATGTGGTTCACGTACCAGAAATGGCCCACTGAGAGACTGCATTTCTCCTCTCCTGCTGTAGAAAGTGCCCTACTCTGCTCCCCCAGTAGCATTCGCCCCTTAAAAAAAATACACTGTATTAATTTTAGTTAAAAAAAAAAGCATTACTTTTCAATGCAATACATTCTCACTGATTTACTACACAGTACATACTTCATCTTGTGGCTGTGTCA
Organism: Bovichtus variegatus; assembly: GCA_943593645.1. Classification (NCBI taxonomy): domain Eukaryota; kingdom Metazoa; phylum Chordata; class Actinopteri; order Perciformes; family Bovichtidae; genus Bovichtus; species Bovichtus variegatus. Next base: position 5,572,167 of record CALSCE010010723.1, on the reverse strand, counting down.
AGGATGACGGAGGGAGGTTCATTGACGGCTCTGATATTTGTGTCTCACACTCTAGCGGTGTCAAATTAACAGACATTATTGTGACTGTTTTCCCATCTTTCCCCTTCAGCGGTAGTCCACTCAGTTTCTGCAGCTCACTCAGGGCTTAAAAAGAAATACAAAATGAATTTGCCTCCAAAAGAAGAAAAAAAAGACAAGAACATTGTGTTAGTAATATAATGGTGATGTAATTGTAACTTACAAATTCCTACTATACCTGGAGCTGGTTTAAGACGTATCACAGCCCTATCATCTCCTAGGACTTTTAAAACTTTGCAATCTGCACTGAGATTGACGTTCTTGTTGACCCAACTTTGAAGAACTTTCTCCAGTTCGAAATTACATTTCTGCGGCGGAACATCTTCTGACCACTTAAATGACAGCGTGACTTGAACCTCTCCTTTGTCCTGTGATAAAGTCATCAGCCAGAAAACATGTTATAGTTTATGTCAATGTATTACAAAGCAAGAGAGCACAAAATCCTCCATGCCATTCAGCTTAAAAGGTCTGGTTTAAAAATAACCTTTTCTAGAGAATAAAAGAAGAATAGAATATATAAATAGAAAATGGAAAAGTAAATGACACAATGGCATACTTTCAAAACAATTAGCAATTGATTACCGTTTTTTTTTTTTTGCACGTTCAGTATATGACACTGGAGTCAGAATATGGTATTACAAGTAATGTTTTTTCTCACACTGCTTTAATAACATTACAGTTTTACATATTGATGATAACGCAGTTGCAATGAAATATGATAATAGAATAGAATATGACCTAAGCGGATAGCATTGATACAGCAGAGAGCGACAGGCTGTTAATATTTGGGATTAGTCTAACCTGGGAAATTTGTGCCTTCATTTTCACACTTTCACTTTCACATACACTTGACAGAAAAAAGAAAACATACAGTTCCTGCTGGAATTTGACCTGGATTTTTTTTTATAAAAACTGCTCGTGTCTTGGAAATGGAGAAATAAGATCCCTCTGACACTGTTTCCACACTCCAAACTACAACTGGACTTGCACCAGACTGCATGAAGTTATATGTAATTCAACCACTAAGCACACGCACGCGCACACACACGCGCGCACACACACACACAAATATGTACCTCAGCAGATTCCTGAAGAGGCGTTGGAGGCTGCTGGATATAATTGTCACACTGCAGGACATTTGAAATAAAATAAAAAGACAATTGCGGGAGTTATTACTTGAAAAGACAGAACACATTCACATATTAACACCACAGCTCCCTTAACAGTTGTCTTTCATACAGGTCTGTATTAAAGTGTGTATTCTGCAACATTAGTTTGCAGACTTGGCTGAGACACACTCACATATGAAATATATGTATATATATATATATATATACTCACTTCCATGGGCACCTCTGCGTCATTGTCCGACATTTTGACTGTCTTCTTCCTTTAATACAGAGCAAATATGTGTGACATAGATGGCAGCAGTGTGTGTTTGCTGTAGTCCTGCATTTGGTGTATTTCTAAAAACAAATGTCGACATCGAAGGAAAGCTCTCGCTCTCTCACGTCGTTACGACACGCTAATAATGTAAACTTTAAAGGGAGAGAACTTCGCCTTCTCTCTGTCGTATTTCCTCCATAACACAACGTTATGTCTCGCACTTTATGTTTACTTTTTGAGCATTCATACAGCACGCAAAACATGATTTTACGAGGCATACGACTTACCTTCCCCTGGCTCTACAATTTGAACACTTCTGCTTCTTCTTCTACTACTTCCTGATAAATGAAAGCGAAAGTATTGTAGCTCCGCGAGACACGTGACGTCACTGCTGCGGACTTCTCAACTTTTGACTTTTAACGAAGTTGCTCTTTAAAGATCCAACAACTCACACTTTCTGAACAGTCTCTGCTTTTAATAAGTGCAGTGGTTATGTACGGGTACCTGGAAGGGACACGCAGAGAGAGAGAGAGAAAATAAAAGAAAAAGGTTGAATAAAATAAGATTTATCTCGCTTATAGAACTCTGTAGTTTATTTTTTGTAGTTTTATACTGGTCCATTTCCTGCTGCCGATGCAAACATATAATCTCCTCCATTTGACGTTTCTCCATATCATTTGCAATTTAAATAAATGTTTATATTCAGTTTTTAGTGGCAAGATCTTTTCATTTATTATATATCCACAATGTATCTTATATTTAAATTGTAAAGTCATCAAATGTATATTAGAGCAGCATAATTGGCTCTATCAAACAAAAAGTGATAAAAGAATACAGAGTAGAACTGGTAATACAATGTATAGGGAAATCATAAATATAACTGTTTAAGTCCAACCACCACAAAAGCAAAAAATTAGAGGTGTAATATCCGTTTATTTTTGTTATAGCATCTTTCAACAAACATCATGGGATCTGATTCATAATCTTTGCAAATATACACAAAATCAATCATACTATGATCTAATTGTGACGTAGGTGTAACAAATGCAGGTCTTGTAGAAAAAAATAATCTTATAAAATTATTTTCAAAAGCAATCTCAAACGCAAACATAACAAGGTGCTGTGAATTATAAAATAACTTCAATATAAGTCTGTCATAAAACAGATCCAAAATACTGTAATGGCATTAGCATTCATGAGCAACACATAAAAACACTAAAGTTTAAAATGTTACTGCACTTCAAACAAAATACTCAAAGATTTAAAACATTCTTGCAGCAGCAAAAAAAAAAAAGCAAACAAAACAACAAAATATGACTTCATTCTTTCTGGACCTGTTCATCTTTCACTTGCTCCACTCAGTCCTAACAATACTATCTCTTTATATAGTAAAGTAACTTTCAGTCAACACAAACCTTCACTTTATCACGGTCACCTCAGCTACTTCAGCCCACTCATCTTTGGTGTGAGTATTGATGCATGTGAATATACAGTGCAGTCCAATACTATACGATATGTTGATACACAGAGAGCTGGGTGGATGCAGGTAAGGCTGCCACGGTCGCACTGTACGCAGATTGGGAAGGAGAAGGCATCAAGTGTGAGCTGCAGCAGTGGCACAATGCCATGCGAGTAGTGACATCATCATCGATATTATTGTACCGTGACATAAGCGAGCAGAACGATTATTCAGCTTCATCCTTCAGCGTGAACCTGGAAGAAATAGAGGGACGAAAATCAAATAAAAACGGACAGTGAATTAAATCATCATTAATGGTGATCATTAAACAACGAAAAATTAAGAAAACAGGTGCGCAGTTAAGTGATACTCCACAGAAACGTCTTAAAACTTCTCCTGCAGGATAAATTATCTGCTGTCCATGCATATACTGTGTACTCAATATTTTATTTTTATTGCGTTTTTTCAAAATATGCTAAAAGAAAAAAAAAAAAAACTGCTGACTGAACAGCAAACACTTTAACAATAAAACGCAAGCACTTTAAACAACTCAGTGATTTATTTATTATTGTAGAATGTCTATTGCTGTTGTATCTTATTTATTTTGATCATATAGTTTTTTATGAGAGAGCCAGGGCAGATGCGTTATAATTGCAGTGTAATGTACAACTGTACTTTTTAATGTACAGTACATTGACAATAAAGTTGAACCTTCAGCCTACACAAGGCTCCACAGCAGGCAGTGTATTTTCACAGTGTGCTAAACATGGATTAACCGAGCATATGGATAAATAGCAGACAAGGGGTTTATGGTTTCGGGTGGTTTGAGAAGTTTCTATGTAAGGTTTGATGTTTTCACTTCTATCATGAAAATGTCATCGATCCAAGCTGAACAGAGCCTCCGCTCTCTGTCGGGGAACTTTTTGCAGCCACCTTTCAAACAAACTTAAATACCGTCTGCTCACCATTCTGTGACACCAGAAATCAGGTCAACCTGGGCCAAGTCGATGTGCACCTAAAGAACCAGGAATGACATGTTAACATCTGTACAAGCTGTACGTGCTTCTTGTGTACAAGCAGTGTTTCCGCATGTGTTCAGTGCACGTCAGAGTGAAAGAATTTGAAAGCTGGGAACACACTTCAAAGCAGTTCAAAGTCACCAGACATGCCAGTATTAGTGCATAGCTTGGCCAAACAAGTGTGGATTAAACCAAATGATCTCAATGTGTGTTGTGGAGTAGTCACGTGTGACATTCTTTGGATACTGCCATGGTCACTGTGGCTGCTGTGTGTGTGCGATGGAGTTACAGGTGGAGGCCTCAGACTCACCTGTCCAACGACGTCACGGCTTCTGAACGAGGCCGAGTTGTTTTTCACTGACACACTGAGGCGTCTGAATCTTGTCTCATCCACAGACACATCATATTCGAACCTTAAAGAATTCGATAAAGATGATTAGATGTGAACTAGAGCTGCAACGATAGTCGACTAATGGAATCCTCCATCGCCAGAAATAATATCACCAACTGGAGATTAATCGTGAGATAAAGTCATTTTTCATACAAAAAAGGATCCTGAGAGATAATAAAACATATATTTGTTTTAACTGCTCAGGAATATAAAGACGATAAATGAATTACCTCTCATTGTATTCTGGGTTGAGGTCTCTTTTCTTCACGGACGTCTTCCTCTTGGTGGCCTTGCTTTTGTCTGGCAGCAGCATGAGCGAGACATAGCTGTCTATACCATCCTTACTTTGAGACAACAGACCTCTGGACACAGAAAAACAATGCATATCTTAAATAATTGTGCACGTTAGAAGAATATTAATTATTCAATATTAAGTCCCAGTGTATTAAAGCAGTGTAATGCCTTATTGTAAATTTGAGCGGTCATCAAAAATGTCCAAGAGTAAGTTCATAGCTTTTTTAAGCAGACCCTTTTTCAATGTTACTATAAACAAACAGTTGTTTTTTGTTTTTTTGTTTTTTTTTACAAATTAAGAGTCAGAGGCTGTGGTTTCAATCAAGTTATAGCGTTTTTTTCTTTTCTTCTTACTACATCCAGATCAGCAGCAGGAAGATGTGCAAAGTAAAGTCAATAAAATCTGACTTGGATACTCTACTGAGAGTATCCAGTTCCTGAAAATGAGACATAAAAAGGTTTTTGAATTTGTATAATCCCCAACCGGACAAATTGTATGGTAACCACATGGTAACCTTCTCAAAACTAAAGCTGATGTTAAAGTTGTGCCATGATAATATCTGGGAAACAAACTTGTAATAAATTCTCAATTGAAAAAACAAAAACCCTGAAAAACAAACAATAATTCAAGTCCAACCCTCAAGTAACTAAACAGCAACAACAGAACAATCTGAGCGAAACACTCTATTTGAGGAAGCTCACCTGCAGGCATGGACGACGACGATGAGCTTTCTCTCCTGCGAGTCATATGAAAGAGACAACTTCATCTGCCCATTTCCAGCTCCACAGCCAGAGGCAGCGCATGGCAGAGTCCCTGCACTGATCATGTCCACCATTTTGGAATCTAGAATCTATCGAAAGCAAATTCAGGATAGGGAAGAGTGTCCTTATTGATTGGTTGTCAGTACATACAATAGAACACATGTGTGTGTGTGTGTGTGTGTGTGTGTGTGTGTGTGTGTGTGTGTGT
>CALSCE010010723.1:5528416-5561830 GCA_943593645.1 Bovichtus variegatus | reverse complement strand
GTGTGTGTGTGTGTGTGTGTGTGTGTGTGTGTGTGTGTGTGTGTGTGCGTGTCCTCTTTCACCTTGAGTTCAGCCCTCATTAGGATCTCACTTTCGGGTAAGGCTCCATCGAGAGGCATCCACTGGTCCAGGACCAGCTGTGGTTCGGAGAGCAGCTCTCTCACAGGGAATACGAGAGATCCCATTGGCTGGTCCCATGCGCTCGACAACTGCAGAGATAAGGGCCCATTAATAATGGCAGTCAGAGGTGGAGATGTTCCTGACACCGGCGGCAGTCGTCAGATACTTCAGTGCAGTACACTCACCTTCATTATGAGCATCTCCTCTTTGGGGTCGCGAACTAAGAAGTAGAACGCCTCTTCCCACTGAGGTGATCTTGAGCGATCACATACCTTCAGATAGAGAAAGAGGGTAAGTTGAGCAAGGGGTGGTTCCTTAAACTGGGCATGGAATAACAAGGTCATTGTACTTTGGTTAAGTTGTTTCTTCTCTTTCCACTGGTATTTTGAACAGCATAATGATGGTATTAGCATGAATTGCTGTCATCAGTGTGTCTTTTTCAATACGGCCAGTGGGGGGCGCCACTTTACATTGTATAAATTCTCACCATAGCAGCTTTTAATGTTTTATCCCATAACATTGTGAACCATTTACCAACCCACTGGTTTATGTGAAATTGTTATGGGGACTTCCTTATGACATTTTATTGACTAAATGGAAATATCCATTGGTTGCCGTCTAGGCTGGTACGGCCAAAGTGTATTTGTGTTTGTTTAATGTCTTTATCGTCAGTCTCGTACCTTGGTTTTGTAGGTTGTGTTACCGAAAACAAGCTCGACCCCAGCCTTGGGCTCCTTTCCACTTTTCTTGAACTGAACACAGAAAGAGACATAACATTACGTGGGCAGTTTATATTCACTCTCTAAAGCAACAATGAGACGAGATGCCTTCCCTTTCTTTTCAAAAATAAAACTTCATTCTTTCAGAAGATCCAACACCAGTGATTGTTGCTCAGCAAGCAGCAACTATTTCTTCAAATAAGTCTTCATTTGTTTGAATCCAGTTATTACTTACAAAAACAACATCTTAAAAGGAGAAGGAGTTTTCCACTTTATGTCAATAGAGGATTCTGTTCATCAACATGTGCTTTCCAAGCTGCTGTTTATCTATAACTCAGAGACGGCACACTTATTAAAGTGTTTTTTTTTTTTCCAGTACCAAATGACAAGGGACTCACAGGCAATGAGTGTGCTCTGTCGACGTAAACAAAGAGCAGGGCTGCAGAGGGAACGCTCTTGTTCTTGTAAGACTGGAGAGAATGCACCCGCATCACCTGCAGGAGAGAATCGAATTAAAGATGCATTACGATGACTCAGCGCTGATGTGCACGGTGAACTGAGCACTGAGTATCATATTTGGAATAGTACAGATGTGGGAGGAATAGGCAATTCAATTGATAAAGATTATAAATATATGCGCGAATAAAAGGAATAAAATATAAACAAACGATAGAAAATGCACTAACTTGGTCCAGGGCGTCATTACGGGACTCTGCTGGTACCCACTCCAGTATCAGGCGAACACGTCCAGACTTCACGTCGTTGAGGGTGTACCACTGAAACGGAGACGTACACTTACTGAATTACAGCCTGTGATTACAGCACAGCAATAACTAAGATACAGTAAGGCATGCAATACTGACCTGGTCTGTGAACTGGGAACGGATGATGTCTGCCAAATTGATTTGGTATCTGCTCACAATGGAAACATTATTATTATTTTATTTTATTTTTTTTACACATTTCACACAGTATCACAAGTTAAATGCATGATCTGTAAAAAAAAAAAAAATGAAGCCACACCGTGAAAATACCCTAAAACATTACAATAATGCTGGAAAATGTTTGTTTCCATAAGTAATGGGAGTAAATATGGAAGAAAAAAAACTAGAATTACTTGAGAAAACACAAAAAAAATGCACATTTTTCATCCATAAATCAAATTTTAAAATATACACCGGATGGTAATATACCTGTAATTTATCTTTATGGTGAAATAACAACAGTTTCGGCCTTTAAACATGTCGACTCATTGAGGCAGTAAAGCCTTCCAGTCATAGTCGGAAACGAGAAACCTCCACGTTAGCGCTCACCTGCCCAGGAAGTCGTCTTTGTCCATGTCTTTGTCATACAGCTCTACCCGCACCTCCTGTCCTGACTGAGGCCTCAGCACCACCTGAGAACAAAGAACAGTTAAATGAACAAAAAAGACGCGATTGACATGAAATATTATCATCGACATCTTCATTTGAAATCTGGCCTGTAGTAAATAATACACACCTCATACATCTCATTCCAGACTGGGTTGAGATTCTCCTTGATCACATTACTCTTAAATGCAACCTCTCCAACATTAATCTTGGCATATGGGTCACTCTTGCCCTTCACCATACCGCCCATCTTGTTATCTTTGGCAACCAGACTCTGAGCCTCCAACAGGATGATTCTCAGCAGCCCCTACAGGAAGGGATCATTTCACTTTATATTGGTCGTGTTTCTTTTAATTACATATGATGGGGTCATGCTTTGTTGCATGTATCTGCTACTGTAGATCAATATTGTGTGATGTTACCTCACTGGCAAAGCTGAGGTCTGGGGAAGTATGAGGAGGTTGTGCGATGGCGGGGCTTGGTACTTCTTCCACCTTCTCTTCAGTCACGTGAGCTGCTGTTTCCTTTACGTCAACATCTTCATGTAACATCACTGAGGAGGCGATAGTCTCCACAGGAGGAGCGTCCACTGAACTTGACCTAAAGCCATAAAGAGTCACAACAAAAAGAAATGAAGTGACAAAAGGACAAATGGAAAGTTAGGACAGACTTCTTTTGAATTAGCCTTCTCACCTCAGCACTGTGTCTGTCTCCTGTTTCCACTGAGCGGGGGACGGGTCTGACGCTGAAGTGACCTTAGCAATGGCACCGGGACATTTGCTGGGAATCAGCATCTGTAGTTGATGTCATTAGGGTTACATTTTGTTATTCAGCTTTGTATCATTCTTGATCATCTATAATAATGTCAGTGAACGAGTACAAAATAAAAAAAACTGCATCAAAAGCCTCATGACAATGAAATAAAAGATACAGAGACATACAGATAAGAAAGAAACAGAAAGAGATATTACACATATGTACACATAGTAAAAGAAATATAGATGCAGACAATAAAGACTATAAGATATATAGGCAGAGGAAGAAACAGAGAAAACAAAGGAGACATTAGAAACAGAGAAAGGGACGTATAGTGAAAGGGATAGAGAAAGACACTTAAAGAATAAGACAAAGAAAGAGCAACAGACAGAGAGTTATACTACCTTGAGTTCTGCCCTCAGAAGAACCTGACTCTCAGGTGAGGCTCCATCCAAATGGAACCACTGGTCCAGGACAAGCTCTGGCTCAGAGAGCAGCTCTCTGATAGGAACCACCAGGGAACCAATGGGTAGGTTCCAGCTGTGGGAGAGCTGGAGAAACCCAATGCAGGGTGTTAGCATAGGTAGTATTTATATTTAAGAGATCACACCGTTTGCCTCTGTGTGACCCGACACTCTTTCTGTGAAGCCAGCCTACCTTAACAACAAGGATATCTTCTCTGGGGTCCTGAACCAGGAAGCAGAATGCCTCATTCCACTGAGGTGATGTGGTACGATCACACACCTTCAGAGATGAGAGAGTCAAGTCAATATTACTGACAGATATCATGTCACTCTTACAATATTACAATCAGTGCTATAGAAAATACCTTAAAAACACAGTGCTATCAATTCTAAACTGGATGAAGTTTGAGGTCTTACTGTGGTTTTGCGGGACATTTCTCCAAGAGTAACCTCTGCTCCCACTTTTGGCTCCTTTCCACTCTTCTTAACCTGTAGAGAGACAAACGGGCAAATAACAATAAAAGTCGTTGTATTCTAAACATGAACTGCATATCCTGACACCACCATTAAAGTCAGTAGAGAAAGACTCACAGGTAAACCATCTGCTTGCTCCATTAAGATAAAGAGTAGGCCTGCGGAGGGAACCGCCTTGTTTTGGTAGGACTGCCTGGAATAGAACTGAAGAACCTGAAGACACAGGTAAGAACCAGTGAGTGCGGAACAAGCAGTGTGAAGTGAGAAGAAGTGGTCCATCGCTCCATGATGGATGAAATACCGACCTGGTCCAATCTGTCCGACTCTGAGGCGGTCGGAACCCATTCCAGGAGCAGGTGAACTCGACCAGACTTCACATCACCGAGCGTGTACCACTGAGAGAAGAGTTGGAGTCATTTTAACACAGGGAGTAGAAGACCTCCACAGTCACATGAGTTGGACCTACGGTATTTCACGTTCACTCATTCTGACCAGCCTGTTTGAAGCTAAACATGCAGCAATGTGTTCGTGAAGGTAGATCCCCACCTGATCGGTGTACTGTGAATCGATGATGTCCTTCAAACTGATCTTCAGCCTGTACGTCGGGACACGTGACATTAGAACGCATCTTTAAATCCATTCATTTGAATCCATAATTGGATTATTTAGAGCTATTGTACCTTCCCATGAAATCATCTTTCAGGTCCATGTCTTTATCAAACACCTCCATGTGCAGGTCCTGGCCAGGCAGCTGGGTGAGAATCACCTGAGGGGCAGAAAAAAGGTTGCACATTTCAAAAGAGTCTCTCAAGCCTATTCTGCAGCAGACGTTTATAAAGACATGCAAACTTCAGCCACTTGTGTTTATTTCGTAAACAAAACTGTGTTCTTTCAATGCATAACCTTGTGTTATTTACCTCATACATCTCATTCCACGTGGGGTTCAGATTACTCTTGATAACCTGACTTGTGAATGTTTCGCCCCCGACGTTGATCTTGACATAGGGGTCACTCTTTCCTTTTACCATGCCCCCCATCAGGTTATCTTTCGGAACAAGGTTCTGCCCTGCCAATAGGTGAATTCTAAGCAGTCCCTGAAAAACAAATGACAAAACACATTAGAGAAGAGAAAACACAATCCTAAATCAAACTCATAATTGCACTGTCCTGCATTACCTCTGTGGCAAAGCTAGGATGAGGGGAGGTCTGCTGGGGCAGCTGTTTGGACATTCCAGCGTCCAGATTAGATGACACACCAGATGAAATGTGTTCCTCATCTAACCACAGGACCTATGTTACAATAGAAAAGGAGAAGAGACAGAAAGAAGCTAAATAAAATGTGACTAAAATCCTAGAATCTGATTTTATATAATCTCAGTTGAGACACCATTAAATGAAAAATGTAAATTGAAAAAAATAGTCTATTGTAAATTACCTCATACATTGTGCTGTTTTTTAATTTTTATTTAATTTTTTGTGTGTTTTATTAATTGGACTAATGCAGTGCAGGATTAGTGATTGGGTCTTGTTGCCATTTACCCGGAGAACTGTGTTGATATAGATGCGACTGGCAGATCCGGAGTTGTCCAACTGGAACCACTGGTCCAGAGAAAGATTAGAATTGGACAGCAGACGGGACAAAGGGATTTTCAGACTGCCCAACGTCTGCACATGGTCAGCATCCTTCACCTGGTTAATTTCACAAGGCGGAGAGTCAAAATGAGACCACAACAAGTTTGGCTATCAGAATAGCAAACACACGAGTTTAGTGCCGGGAAGCTGATCTTATGAGCTTGTTACCTGAATGTCTATGTCCTGATTGTGAGGATCCTGGATGAAGAAAGTAAAAGCTTCCTCCCACTCAGGATTAATGGTTGTGTAACAAGTCTAAAGGCAAATAGTGGAGAAAAAAAGAAATAGTGTGCATATAAAATAGAAATAAATGAAACACGATCTACAGAATTAAAATGAAAATGGGCGTCCCTAGTAGATGTACCTTGCTCTCTCTAGTGATGTCCTGCACAGACAACTGCACCATGGGATTGGGCTCTTTTTTTCCCTTCTTCATCTAAAAAGATACACAGTCACACTATGAATACACAGTAAGGCATGTGAACAATGACACTGTGTTACCACGAGCAGAGCAAAAAATAGTCTTCATCTACCTGACAACATGTGGCTGGTGTGAATAACAGTGTATACAGGGATACCATAGCAACAGCACAAATAGAAACAGGAAGCACCATACCACATGGCATAATCAGGAAGTATAAATCTGCATTGAAAGAAACCACAAAGACTGAGTTTCATTCCAAAGATTCTGTAACCCTCCCTTTTGTGTATGATTTGACAGCAGAAATAGGCACAATAGAAAATGTGTGTTTAACAGCCTTGGATAAAGTTAGCCACACTCATTCCCACTGAAATGGAGGGCACGGGGAGGGTTAGAGGCCAAGGCAGCAGTGGAATGTCAAGACAGGTGGCAGTTACAGCTGTGCCCCAGTTTAACCACCCACACAGGAAGCTGCTCTGAGCTGAGCACAAACGTGGTTTGGAGGTATTTGACTCACAGGAAGTGCCTCAGCTTTGTCCAGATATACAACCAAGATAGCTGAAGAAGGTGGCTCGGCAGTCTTACTGGTGACACTTTCGTTCCTCTTTAGGATCTGGAGGAGAATTGGAAACAGGTTGTTTTCTTTAAACTGTAAAAGTGGCACAACAATCCATTATACTCTAGAATCACTTTAGAGTAATGCATCAGTGGAAATGAAAACTCAAACCTGCTCGAGTCGATCGGTGCTAGGCAGCAAGGCCAACCACTCCAGTCTGAAATGAACCCGCCCTGACGCCGTTTCTTTCAAAGTGAACCACTAGGAAGACAGACATTAACAATCCAAAGATTCAGAAAGTACTTACTGACTTACTACTACAAAATGTGACGGAGACGATAACAGCTTTTTACTTACATCATCGACAACTATGGATTTCTTCACAATGCCCAAATCCAATTTGGTCCTAAATGGAGAACGAGTGTAAGACAGAATTCAATGAAAAAAAAAAAGAGAAAGAAAATGTATTGCTGAAAATAAAAGGAGCATAGTATAGAAAGCAGATGCTGTAACTTTAAGAATACAAATAAACGCTTTCAGAAAAATAAAAAGGCAGTGTACTTTATCCATCTGGCCATGAAAGGTGACAGATGAAAGGAGACAGATGAAAGGTGACAATGCGAGATTCAACACACAAGAGACATGAATGTGCATATGTACCTGCCCAGGAAATCATCCTGGTCTGTGTCTTTGTCATATACTTCCACCTCCAACTCTTGACCGGGCACTTCATGGACTATAACCTGATGTACCAGACACATACAGGGACATGAAGACTGACAGAGGGATTTGTATGGAAGCTGGCTGTGGCCTCGTGCTACCGCGAATGAATATGAACAATCCCAGCGCCGTAACAGTGTAATCCCTCAAATACTGAACAAAGTGAAATGACATATGATCGAGTCTTCCAACACCTGTGCAATGATGACACAAATGTCAAGCTTTCCATACAACTCTCAATTCTTCTTACCTCGTAAATCTCTTCCCATTTGGGAGAGTCTGTGTTGTCAATGTGTTTGGAGGTGAAGGTCTGAGGACCAACCCTCAAGATGGCATAGGGGTCAGATAGGCCCGCCATCATCCCTTTCACATAGTTGTCCTTGGCTGCTAGATTCTGTGCCTCCAGTAGGTGGATGCGTACCACTCCCTAAGAAAGAAAAAGAGGGACCAAGATGTAAGATACTGGTGTTGACTGAGATGTGAAATTATAAAAGTGTCTCCCTCTATCTGTAGGTGCATATTCAGGCTTTACCCTGGGCAAAGGAGAGCGTAGTTGGGCCACATGCAGGTTTGGAACCAGGGGGACAACCAGGCGGTTGGGCAGCACCAAGAAGGAGGCAATGGCATCCATAATCATGCTGTCAGACATGATACTGAGACAAAGACATAGAATTTTAGTGGCAATGTATTGCTGTTTTGCCTATATCATTTACTATGTACTGTATAAAAAATACCCACAGATTATTAAACTATTGCAAGGTTGCGTTTATAATAATTTTGTGGCTATCACTCATTTTTATAATATTTCGGTATGACTCACTTCAGTCCAGGGATGTCCAACAAATTAGTGAGTCCAGTCCAATTGATGTCTAGTTTCTGGGAAGAGAGAAGAGAGAGGAATGTCCTGTGTGTTGCAAATCAATCGGGATTGATGCAAAATCAATAGCCTGAAAAGCATACGAGACTCTACTGAGATACATGACCGTCACAGGAATGGGGGTTGAGGGGCAACAAGGACAAAATAAGGACAAATGGAGGTGAATGTAGTTGGACGTACAGGCCGTTGGATGAAAAACATGGTGACCGCACCCACTATGGGTACATCTCCAATCAGAGGCTCCAGAATCACCCGCATCATCCCGTGTAGCTAAGGACAGAAGCAGAAAGGATGTTTGTGTAAAACGCGGGTGAATGCTTACAGAATGGCACATCTTTATATTTCAGCTGTCCCTTTAGACAGGCAACATCTTTATTTTAATCTGTAATTCAGTCAAATAATACCTTTAAGCTTTAAAAAGAGGACAGACCTGTATTCCTTTGACTCCAGCTTTGCAGAAGTATCTCTTCACCTCGACGTTGATCTCTACATTGCCAACATAGCTGAGGATGCAAGAACAATAATGTCACCTGCAAAAATGCCTTTGAAAAGCTGTAATACAGAGATAACAGCGACTCACAAATCCAAAGTGCAGTGGATAAACATTCACCTAATATACAGATCTAGCAGGACTTGTCCTTTGTCGTTCTCGGTGTGTGCCTTAATCCCTACAACCTTCATGGCCTGCAGCAAAGAGAAAGCACATTTTCAGCATGATAGCAACAACGTGCATCATTTGTGTGAATCTTTACAGCAGTGTCATATTATAGGTAAGCTTATCAATGGCATCACCTTGTCTCCCATGTCCACTTTTGTGAAGCTGAGGGTCTGGAGGTGGGTGCTTGAGGCTCGGATAGATGGAGCGATGGTTTCCACCAGCAGCTTCTCCAGGTATTGGCCGACAAATGGCCACACCTGCTGCAGCACCTAGGCAGGCCAGTCACAACGACAAAGGTTATTAAGGCTGCTTGTATTAGGACGACACATTAAAGAGCAGAACGAGCGTAGGAGAAGACCGAGGGTTGACAGTGCAGCACAAAAGACTCCAGCACACTGTCACATCTTAGTACACAGGCCTTCATCAGATTATATGAAAAAGAATAATAATAATCCGATGAAGGTCCGTGTACTGAAACGTTATTATTAAAGGTCTCTGACTGCACGTGAAGAGGAAAGTGAGCGAGAGTCTTTTGTGCCGCATTATTTAAGAGGAATAGCATTATATACATCCGTGCAAACGAGAGACTACTTCTTTAAAACTACCATGTTATTTTAGTCACATAGTAACAAAACGATCTGTCAAATGCCTTGGCTTCAATAAGCAATAACTAAAGAATGACAGACAGCTGTTGCCAGTTGAGTCTCCTCAGCTGTTGGCTGTCTACTGTCCTTACATATACCACACTGAATCCTGCGCTGTACATGTGCTCGTTTTTTTTTTATTGTTTTATACAAAATAGCAATGCTGCTACACAAACGTCTTTATTACTTAAGAAAACAGAAACAAAAGCCGAGGCACTGCTTGTTTGTGTGCATGTGCGACTGTGGAAAAAAACAAAAGACCCAAGAGTTGGTTTCAGTCTGGCATAAATGGAGAGTGAGTCATCAGCTGCCTGCTCCTGGGAGGGATGCAGCCTGAGCAACATGGGAATCTGCTGACCTCCCCTCCAGTAAGCAATCTCAAACCTCTGCTTTGTGTGGCTCTCTGACGCTAAGATCTCGTGGTCTTGTTAGCATGAATGTCTTTATTGCTGTATCTCTATTTTAATGGCCCTAGTTTCTCTGGGCAAGATAAGCAAAAGGGGGTGGGGGGGAGACAATGGCTGCAGTTTTATTTAGTTTGGGTGACTGGGCAGCTCCTCCCCCTTCCTGTGAGCTAGGCTGTAATGAAATGGAAATGTTGAGTGGGTTGCCTGGCATTGGGCCTGCTCTCTGCAGTACAGACAGAGTGGCTATTGGGGGCGTGTCCTTTTTATGGAACATGGCAGCCGCAGCAGTGCTACCATCCATCAGCTAGCACCAGCTATTAAACTAGCATACTCTACAAAGTGTCAATCAGCACAACAGCTGAACAGACAGACGTGCGTTTGTTGCGGGTTTAAAAAAGGAGGAAACACTAGTGGCTTTGTCTAACGTGAGCAGTAAAAGATGAAGGGAAATTGGAAACCACTGATATTTTTACCTTATTCAGCCACTCAACCTTCTCAACATCTGGGAAGCTGACCTGAGGGAGAGAAAAATATTGAGTGTACATACTTAAATTATGCATGGGGCCTGACAAACACACAACGGGATAGGGGAAATGATTCTGCCATAACTAATGCAGGTCTGCAGATGTCATCAATAGCACTGTTGATATAATCCCAGGTTTTAAACTATGCAGAAAGCAGATAAGTGCAGCAACTGTCAAGATAACTTTGAATGACACAGACAGCTATAACGTGGTTTATCTGTCACGCGTGATAATACTTTAACTATATAAGCATGCAAAATTCTCTTAAAGAAAATCCAAACAAATCATATTTGTTGTGCACACTGGAGAGCAATGTGGAGATGCCCCCTTTTTAATACTTTAATGAGGAGCATGCATGCATGCTGCCTGGTTATGAAAGAAAATAAATGAAACAAGTAGCCACAGGATCCTCATTTGGGTGTGGCTAGATGTTCTGAGTCAAAACAGGCTCATGTGGGTTTCAGCATTTCCATTTTGGGTACATACACTCAGGATATATAACCAGCAAATCAAGACTATCATACCTCATGCACATGTTCCAGACACCTATAGTTTAAATTGCACAAAGGATTAATAAGTGTTGTTGTAGTAGTTGCAATTCACTCAGAATGGAGTTATACTTATGCCCAAACAAGTTTAGTCTAGAAAAACAAACACACACACAGTTTAGAGCAATTTTGGCAACTGGATTAGTACAAATAATGGGATAGCGTGCTGCATATAGCAGAAAGGAACTTCTGCACATCTGGTTGCATGCATGTTTCAATTACTCATACTTCATCTGCAACATTAGGAAAAGCAGTTTAAAAAAAGAGGAAGAAACACTGACACTAGACACTGACTGGCCTCAAGAGCAGTGCCTGTATCTTAATGCCAACGATGAAAACATTTCTAAAATGATAATTGATACCAGATTCCTTTAGGATGAATACAAATTTAAACAAAAAAGAGAGAGAGAGACTGGAGTCTGGAGTGACGCCATAACAGCTAAAAATAGTGCCATGGCTCTGATTAGGGTGGTTTACTGGAAACCCCCTGTAAATCCCTGTTCTCCTGTTATTATTGTTATTATTGTTATTGTTATTATTGTTAGGGTCCACTGCTACGCTTTGTCTTGCTACACGTAACGTGGGGTTACTATAGGTCAACGGGGGGCCCGGAATGATACTCGAGAGCCTGGTGTGTTAGGAAGATGTGTGCCGATAGAAGACACACGACAGTTGCACATTAGGTGTCATTTCTTACCCACGCGGGGAGGTCTCGCTTGCTTTTGAACACTTTCATGGACGTGTACTCCTCCTCGTTGTTGAGCAGCTGTATGGCTGACCTCAGGCGTGTCTCCTTGGCTTCTCGGGCATGTTTCCATCCCGTGTAGACCATCATGCCGAACACCAGCAGGCTGGTGCTGACACGGTAGTAACCGGCCAGGTAGACGGGCAGCAAGGCGCCTATACATTTTCCAAACGTCCAGAGCACCGCGACCGCACTTATCCCTCTGGGTGCGGGACCTCCATGCTCCGCGGGACTCAGTGCTTTCTTCTCGGTGTCTGCGGTGTTCACACACTCGGCGCCCTTGACTTCACTCGGCTCTGATTTGTCGTTTTGCATCGTGGTATCCTCTGCAAACAATCACTATGTTGTATTTGGATAAATGAATAAATAAAAAAAGTCCGGTTTAAAAGTGTTCGTAAAAGGAATTAACGGTGAAGTTACACTAACGTGTCATTTCGTGTCAGTTAGCTCCCGTGGAACAAACGCACCCGCTGCACGTCGCGCGCCTACCTTCGCTAGTTCACCGGTCGTCCGTGTCGCATTGTTAAGGATATTATTATGAACGGTGATGAATTTGAGCAGTTTTATCGACTAAGCACGGGGTCCAGAAGAAGTGCCAGACAACAAGTTGTGCCCCTCACCCAGTCCCGTTATCTGGATGAAAACACGCCCACTGTCTGGAGCTAAATATCTATATTTGACTCTTTCGCTGCTGCGGCAAGACTCATCCACTTCGTAGTAATTATCGTTATTACTGCAGCATTACCTTATCCAAAAAAAAAAAAAAAAAAAAAAAAAGCGAGATTTCCACCGTTATTCAAATGTTACTTTCATTGTCTATTAAAACGTAACTGGAACTGCCTGACGAAGCAGAATAGTCACAGCTCCAGTTTATTTTAAAAACAGCAGACTGGGCATTCTCCTCAATCCCCTAAATCCGGTAGGAGCGCACAAACCTGGGCCTTGCTTCCAGAGGTACATCAGCACTGAATATTCCCCTTGTTTAAAGAGCCACACGGATATGAGGCTAACTGAAGAAGCAGAGGGTATTATGTTGAAGTTTACATAGTGACTCCACCCACACAACTCAAGCAATGGGATGTAAACATGAGCATTTGCCACAAGAAACTGTGTTTCTCTGGGCTTGACTTGTGTATCTTACCTGTGTGAGCTGAGCATATAACAGTAAGGCAGCTGTAAACAAAGAGACAGATAACACAATATTCATTGTTGATTGGCTGTTATTCTTTTCTTTTCTTTTTTCAAATGTGCAAAATACCAAAGTTAATTTACACCAGAGCAATTCACAAATATATAAACACAAACTGCTTCCAAAGTCTCCATGTCCCCACAATGACGGCACAGCAGTGTTGCAGAAATGGTTCAAAGAAAATGGATGATGACCTCACATGTTTTTTTGTTTTTTAGTTTTCTGCCATTTTTGTTGCCTGTTGTTGTAAAGAACCCTTCGGTACACAAACAGTTCACAGATCAGTCCGTCTGTCGGAAAAATGTCTTTGTAATGTTGCCACTAAACAGTGAGGGAGTCTTTTTTCCTGCCCTCTAGTGGAGAAGTACAATTGTCTATTACTTCACTGTTCTGTCATCAGTTGAGTATCATACACATGGAAACCCATCTTTGTTAAAAACCACAGTTAAGGATGCTACAGTCTGACTCGAGGGTACTACAGTCCTGCACTTAATCAGTTAGTGAGGCAGAGTGGTGATCCTCATGCTTTGACTCGCAATAGGGTACGACACCATTGGGGTGGTGGCGTGACTCATGGTGATGCCAGGCATAGGCTGCGTCATGGACACTGCAACTGGTGCCACAGATACAGCCACCGGTGCCATAGAAACCGGTGGCGCCATCCCTTGGGCGATGGTCTGTACAAGGGCGGCCGAGAGGGGGGTGATTTCAGGGTTGAGGTGAGGCGGAGGGGCTGTAGGTGGGGCACTGTTAGTCGGGGGCGCTGAAGGGGCGCCGGTAGAAACTACCAGGTCTTGTTGAGTGACAGGCCGAGGCTGCAGTCCAGCGCTGCTCAGGGTGGTGTGAGTCTGGGCGATGCTATGATTGTAGGAACCTATTGCACCCACAGGGGGCACCAGATTCTGCTCAGTGGGCGCAGCTGTGGAAGACATCGTCATCACCTTGGTCTGGCTCCGGAACTGGGCGTTCTGGTCCAGAAGAACTTCATTTGTGGCAATGAGATTTGAAACCTGAGAAACACACGAGACATGGATTAGAAAAATACGAGGCTCCATGAAAGTCCACTGCCAGAAACTCTGGCTTTGTAGCAGAAACAAAGTTCTTAGAAAATGATACTTTTGATACTTATGTGTTATTTGTTATAATATATAATTTTTTAGTTTGTCCACAGACTGACATTATCATAGCTTTTGCAGGTATTCATGCTACAAGTTCATGCAAAATAATCAAGCACCCTCGAATGTGTCTGTGTCTTATGATATTACAGAATGCCTTTTACTTTTTTTAAATGTGCCAAAATGTATATTCTTTGGGGTTTTAGTCAGGTTACTATGGAGGAAAAACCCTTCTAAAAAAGCTACTATAATGCTGAAATTGATAGACAAGTATTTTAAAGACAGGATCTAACACTAGGCAACAACTAAATTAACATTTCCAAGTTTTCTAATGCTATTAAAGATTGGGTTACATCTGTACTGTTTCTGAACACAGCAGTAAAAAGACATATTGATGACCAGGTGACCAACTAAAGCTCAACTAAACTTAACTCTTCAATTATGAAGGGTAAACTGTGACTTTACCAAAATACCTCAGATTGTCAAAACACTTAACTGTACTTCTAACTAGGGCAGTAGGGTTTTAACTAAATATTGTTTTCATTATCAATTATTCTGCATTGTTTTTTTTCTCAATTAATTATTTAGTCTATTTCAGAAAATAATGAAAATGTTGAATGTCCCAAAACCTAAAGGTCATGTCTTCACATTGCTTGTTTTGTCTGATCTACAGTCCAAAAATATTTGTTTATTATCATACAAAACAAAGAAAAGCAGCAAAATCTCACATTTGAGTAGCTGGAATCATAATTTTTACGAGGAAAAATTAGTCAAACTAATTTAAATTCAAACTTCCGGCCCTAATAGCAAGTTGTTTGTTCGCTTGGCTTAACTACTTCATCCATCCAAGATGTTTGCTTGATATGCTGGTCTTCAGATGTTGTGGTAACTTAACATGAGAAGTGTTGATTTGGATGACAATCATTTGCTTTGCTAAAAACTCCACCGCACAGCCCTCAAAGAAGCTTTACTTTGCCTGTAATTTGGGAGTGAGATATAATAAAGATTCCGTCTGACTAAAGTCGAATTTGAAACTATATAACCTAATTAAATATGGTCCTTTCACGTGACACTATCATACATAAAAAGACTACATTAATGAATTCAGTACAGGAAGCGTTCAAAGTAAGTTATATTTGACAATAAAATGCAATCCGATACAACGTCCTACAATAAATTCTACCTTTGTTGAGCTTATGAAATGTGATTATCTGTTAAGACTTTGACTTTGTTAACACATTGTATTGCACTGCATTATACTGTCAATGGTGGCTGTTACTTGTATCTGGTATTGGCTGTTTAAAAAAAAAAATTAACTGTATAATTACATACAAGGATTTCCCAGAGGTGTTTAAATTCCAAATAATGTTTTTCCATCTCTCATTCTAACCTGCTTCTTCAACTCTTCTACTCTCTTCCTCAGCAGGGAGTTCTCTTCCTCCAGGAACCTGTACTCCAGAGGACGTGGTGGCAAGGTGGCATGAACTCCCAGCTCATAGTGCACACCCCCACTCACATCTGCCAGGCGCAGCCCCTCCAACCGCCGCCTCTTCAACTGTAGAGCAGTGTGGTCCATAGAGGCCTCCAGGGAGCTTGCGTCAAACAGTCCACTTTCAAGCAGAGGGTCATACACTGAGCTCCTGTCATAACGTCGTTGCCCTGTAGAATTTATGGACAGACAAGTGCTCATCCCACCTGCACCTACCCCCCCAACTCCTGCGATACCGGGATCTCTGCAACCACCCAGGCTGGGGCAACCCATCCCCATCATGTTACTTCCACCTCCACCTCCCACAAGTCCTTGCATTCCTCCACAGGCTACTCCTCCTCCTCCACCTATCCCTCCCCCAGCATTTACCATTCCACTGGCACCTGGCCCTATAACACCACCCACTCCAACCCTGGAAGGCTCATATTCATAGTCTTTTTTGACATGGCGAAATTTACACTTATTGCCCCTCTGGCACTCTCCCTTTAGGAAGTCTCTGCAGATAGGGACTTCTCCACGGCTATGGGGGAGATCCATGGGGGACAGGCCCAGTCGTGCTGCAACTTTCCCTCTTAGCCTGAGGGGTAGCTCTCCTGTTTTCTTGTAATAGTCCTCATCCTCTTTAGATCCATGGACAAAGCGGCAGTTGGAGCGCATACACTCCTTGTTCTGATGGTCATGACAGAAGATGAATTCATTCTTTTGCACTCCCAAGTCTGGCACCTCATTAAAGTCTGGGTGTCTAAAGCGGCAGCGCTTTCCTCTCTTGCAGACATTGCGTATGAAGTCTCTGCAGACACCGCCCAACGCCATTCCTGAACCTTGCCCCCCACCTCCACCATTCCCACAACTGTTGCCATTTCCGAGCGCCCCTCCTCCCCCCATGCTCCCAGAGCCGTTGCCTCCTCCTCCTGAGCCCCCTCTGCCCTCCGATGAGCCCCCTGCCAAACCAGACCCAGGTCCTCCTTCCTCACCCAGGCTACCACCACTCCCACCGCCACCTGACAGGTAGGAGCTGTCCCGGTCAGGCATGGCGCTTGGCCCAGCTCAAGGAGAAAACAGCACTCATGTGTGTGAGGGGGGCGGACGTGACCTGCCAAACATTCACATAAACAGGTAAAGAAGTCATGAAAAGCTTTTTTTCCTTGAAGTACTGCAATGTTCTATTCAAAGATCTGCAAGACAAAAACATATATCCAAGTTCATATATTAGCTTTAGAATTATAGGAGTATATGGATATGAAAGATCCCGGAAGGGAATGTAAGTGTTATGGTTTCACTGGATATGGCGAGGGCTGAAATATTAACACGTGACAAAACCTGGTAAATAACAAGTAGTTGTTGTTGTCACTGGTTTGGCAAAAATAACAAAAATTGGAATCACATCATGCTAAGCTAAATTAAGGGTAGCTGACGATAAATAAAGCACACTGTCGTATCATGTACCTGATTAAGTAAGCCTAACAGTTACCTATTTTAGGATCCTATTATTAGCTAGCGAACGTTATATAGCTAACTGGCTAACAGCTAATGTTGTCTTACCAATTAGAAACTAGAAGCAGGATCCAGAGAATAGCGGAGGGACTCCCACGCAGAAACGTCTTCCTCTGATTCACTAAAAAATGATACAGCTTTCTCGGCTAACAAAAGCAACCATGTTATTTTTGGGGCAATTCCTCGAGGCCCTGGGTGCTGTTTACCACATTTCTTGATGCATCTTTCACCACCAACGAAGAAGACGAGTTTCTTCTTCTCCGTTTCCTATGAGTGCCTTTCTGCCTCTAGCGGCAAATATGCTGAATTGCACTGCAGTATGTTTTCAATTTGTTTTTCTTTTCACCGGGAATTCATTCAATTAATTCACAGTTTAAAGCTTCCACAGGACACAGAGGAGAGGAGAGGCAGTCATATCGCTAAACGACGGCGAGCTAAGTTAGAAATAACAGCTGTGGAAGAGGTTACATTGCATTTGATACACTTGCACCATCACGTTTTGTGCGCATTTCGGCTGCAATAGGCGGAACATCTTCTCAAAGATGTAAGGAAGCTGTTCCTCTGTGGCTCGGGTCGGACAGAGTAGCGTACACTGCTGAGTGCTCCTGCTGCTTACGTGTAGACTAGATTATGTGCATGTGGAGATGAGCTGTCAAAACGCCAGTTAGCTCTACTACCAGGTAACTTCTGTGTGTGTTTCAAGTTCCTCATCTGCGCGCAGACGCCCAGCATGGCAGCGCAAAGTGTTTTCCACTTGCTGCGAGCCTGCGTGGTCCTGCTGCTCTGCTTATCTGAAGCCTTGTCCGCTGACCCAGAGTCGAGCAGAACTTACTATGACACTCTCGATGTTGAGCCAACAGCAACTGACATCCAGGTGAAGAAGGCTTTCCGCAAACTGGCCGTAAAATACCACCCAGATAAGAACAAGAGCACCGATGCAGAGAAGACTTTCAGAGAGATTGCTGAAGGTAAAACATGAAACACGATGAACCTTTTTATAGTGTATTCCATATTGTGTGTGTGTATATATATATATTATTATTATTTTTATGCTAATTTACACAAATGAAATTAATTATATCACGCTCAAAACAGATCTTTCTTAAATACAGTTACCTTTTTTTCCCTTTTTTTTGTCGGTATACCCAGCTAATACTGATGCAGTCAATACAACAGCCCATGCAATAAATACAACCATCATACATCACACTAGTTTTTTTTTCTTTCTTTGTAGTTTTAGAGATTCCACTGTATTGTTTTATTTTGGAGGCTGTTTGTGGTGCTGTTGGAGTGTATTTCAATATACCCCGAGGTGTTTCTAATATTGTGTCTATCCTTATTGATATAAATGGGGTAGAAATATATATATTTTTTTAAAAACACAGTATAGTAAATGCAATGCCTTTTTAACAGCACCACAAACCACCGCCTCTGAATGTGACCATGAAGTTGAATCATCGTCTCTGTAAAACAGTCCAAACAAAGACTGAACATTATAACCTCCATGAAGTTATTGCAGGACTGCCTTATCAGACTGTATTACTTTCAGCGTGTTGTACCTGATGAACTTGCATCTGAGAGTCCTTCCATTGCTCATCCAAAGTTAGAGTAATACCTCTGTTTCCTGCTCCCCTAGCCTACACGGTGCTCTCCAACAATGAGAAGAGGAGGCTGTATGACCGTGTGGGCCACGAGGCTTTCCTAAAAGAGGAGGCCCCTGTTGACCCTGAGGATGAACATGAGACAGGCTTCCACTTTGTTTTTGAAGACATCTTCCATGACTTCGATGATAGTCCCTTTGTGGAGGAGCCAAACTTCCACTGGAGCTTTCATCAGGATGAGGATGGTCCATATGAACATTACAGTTTTGAAGGGCCTGGCTTCAGCTGTTATTTTGGGGACGGGGATGAAAATGAAGAAGACCTCTACTACTAGTATCTTTGTCCTGTATGCTGTATGACTGTTTTAATGTGTTGTCTTTTATTGATAAAGTCTCCATATTAAATCATTATGTCAGTATCTGTGTTTTGTATTCATTACGGACCCTAAGGTAGCTGTGTGCGTTTATGAAATAACTTGTAAGCTGGTTGTTTACAGCTTTTTTGAGGTTGTAAGGTTGACAGCTGGGGGAACTGATTGGACGGTTATGCCACTTTTCCTGTGTGGGTGTGTCGAAGGTCCTGAGTTACTGACTAACACACCATTCACTCTTTTTTTTTTTTTTTTTTTTCCCCCTGTGCAAGCACTTTAGATCTGGCACTGTTTTACTCATATTCTCACAGGGCCAGTGTGCACTTTGACCCAGAGGATATCCTGTGCCGTCTCAGCAGTTGGAGCGCAGCGAGTTGTAAGCGCACTAAAGCCAACACAAGACAAAAGATCTTAACGGCTTTATGCACTTTTATCCAGATAAACAGAGATTTAAGCAGTCTACGAATCAGATCAGAGACCGACTGGAATCATTAACGTACGAGCTTGACAATGATGGTAAGTATGCCTGAAAATGTTCTTTTTGACGACCTCTTGAGTGTCATGTGACTTTTACTCCATGGAGACATCCACATGTACCGTGTTGGCTGAGGGAAGATTTTTAATTCCCTTTACAGTTAACTCGCATGCTAATGTGGAATTACTCCCAGCTGTTGTGTTGATACAATTGCAAGCCACATTTCTTTTCTTACAGGAAGAAGTACAAGAAGTGACACCTACTCTAAGTGTAGAGGGTCATAGCATCAAGGTTACAGAGGTGTTGAAAGACGGGGACACACTCACCTTCCTAATTGTATCTCTAAAGGTGAGAAAATGATTTATTTACTTGTTATTTGCTGCATTAAGGCCGAAAACCTGTTGATTTGGTTGAATGATGGTATTGGTCCGATGGCATGTTGTCTCTCTCGTCTGTGCCAGCTGTCTGGGACCGGGCAGTACCATGTGGACCGGACCTACGAGGATTTCGAATGGCTGCAGCAGCACCTGTTCTCTCAGGAGGATGTGCCTGGGATACAGGGAGTCATAGTCAGTAGTTTATCTCATCTGCTCACAGTCCCTTATTTGACTTGTAAACGTATGCACACATTTTTTCTGACAATAAGAAGAAGATTGGTGCTAGAATATCTCAGTCAGTGAAGGGACAAAGCCAAATGTGGATTCCGTGGAACTGTTGAAAACTTCCTATTGGAAGTGTGCATGCGGCTTTAAGTTATCTTTTTTTTTTTTTCTTTTTCTAACTGCCTACTGCAGCTTCAACTTTTCTGAATTGGGTGTGCTCGGATTTATAGTTAAACTGCAGACTTTATTAACTACAAGCAACATGAAATGATGTGTTCTTGTAACACGGTGCTTTTGTCACTGACAAAAGCACAAACCAAAATGTTTACTTCGTGCTGTTAGAAATCGGGCTACTAAGTTATGGGGAGCATTGTGTTTTTTTAAAAAAATGCTTCCTCCTTTTCATTCTTACAGCACTCCTTTCCTTTGTTATGAGGAAGCTGATTTTAGTGCTGCCATTCTGCCAGCTGACCACAGTACCGTAGAAAAATGAGAAAAATGTTTTTGGATAGTACTTCCTAGTATGGCCGTGTGTGCAGCAGGGTTGTGTTTGTCATGTATTATACAAGCACATATCTGATCGAGGCAATCTTGTGTGCATACTGTAAATCCAAGTACTGCACATTACAAAAAGCCTTAACCTTATGCATGTTCCTCTCCCAAAACAAAGCCCTTAATGGAAAAAAAAGTGTTGTTTCTGGAGGAAAAAAAAAAGAAAAAAAAAATGTTATTCTGACAAACAATACGGATAGTAATAAAATTTTACTCTCTGCTTTTCTTCAAGTTTCCTCCTCTTCCTGCAAAGGCTCAAGTGAATTCATCTGCCAAGGTTATGAAACAGCTTGGTGAGTAAATCTGAGACAACCTGGCTACTTTTTTTTTTTCTTCTAAAGTAAGATTTTAAAGTAAAATAAACCAAATGCATATTCTCCATTTCTGTGTCTATTCTGTTACACAGTGTTGAGTGTGATCTGAAGAATTTTGACGTTTTTTTCCTGCAGGTTTCCTTGGTTTAGGAGAGTGGCAGCCATACTCTAAAGCACTGGAAACCTTCCTCCGCCAGATTTCCACACACAGCATACTTGGCAAAAATAAAGCCGTGGAGATCTTCCTGACTAGCTTAGACGTAAGTGGACACAAACAAACAACAGTCTGTTTTTTTAAATGCTCATTTTAACGACTAGAATTTCATTTTCATAAGGGTGCAACGTGATGCCTTTTTACGAGAGAGGCAGGTAATAAAAGGTTAAACTTTCACTGACGTTTCAGAAGAGAGTATGCAGCGACTCGTGATAAATATAGTACCCTCTGACTGTATGAGGACCGAAGGCGAGTTTCTGCCTGTAGCCTCATACCAGAACTAATGGTTCATTCAGATGGAGCTTGTCAGCTTATGAAGCTGTGAGCTGCACGCCAAGGACTTGCCCTGTGAATGTCCAACATAGTATCCAACATAGTTACCAGCTAACTGTCCAACAAAACACAGTTGGTGGTAAATATATCTATATAATCATCATTTCTTCAACATAATGTGTGTAAATAATTTTAATACAAGTTGCACAGTTAATTGCACACAGATCACTTCCTTATTTGCATTTTAGTTTTTTTTTTTGTGTTGGTAATATTTATTGTAAAAAATGTTATGTATTATTTTATATATATATATTACAATGTAATACTGATATAAATAAAGTGCATAATATAAAATGGATTAATTACATTTACATTATATATATGTAATAATTAAATTATATGTTTTGCACTTGTGTGTTTTGTTATGCCTGCTTCCCCGGCTGGTGCAGAAAGGTTGGGGGCCGCTGCTGTATATTCTTTGCTTAAACAGTATTAACTTGGGGGGAAAACCCTGTTTTGTGTCCTTGTGTGCAGCCTCCAGGCAGGCAGAGAGTAAGGAAAAACATTTTCAACCGACTGAGTCAAGCTGTGGAAGGGATGAGGAAAGAAGGCCATAAGGTACACAACGGGGACACAGAACGCACAGCCTGACCACCTGTATGTTAGGTTTTACTACCCCGATGTCTGTGTCCGCAGGACGTGGATGAGTTCTTCCAAACTGAACGTGATCATAACCTGGTTCTAACTACCGGTGCCAGGACTGCAGCTGAGGTGAGCCGGTTTGTTTGTGTTTGTCCTCCCTGTTCCCCTCTCTCACACAACCAGACACGCTGTCCTGTGTGGGTTTTGAACTTTGTTTTTTTCTTGCAGAGATTCCTGGATGTGGTGCAAACTGAGCAAAGTAAGACAACTAAGGCAGGAAGCGCTCATCATTTGGTGTTATTTAGGATATAACTGTGTTCAGATTCAACAGTTGAAGCCTACAGGAGGATATGTAGTTTATTGGCATATTCATCCACATTGCAACTCCATATCTGTCTGTCCCAAGTCTGATGTCAGTGTGTGTGTGTGTGTGTGTGTGTGTGTGTGTGTGTATGTGTTCCGTGTTGTATTTGTTTGCAGAAATAGCAGTGGCATGTGGACACTTCTCAACTGCTCTGCATCTCTGCGTGGAACCAGGGGAGGACCTTGACAAACAGGCTTTCTCTAAGTGAGACAATAATAGCATTGGACCCAGGCCAATATCACATGTACTTAAAGTGAATGCCCTGAACAATGTTACTATAGTTACTATAGAACGGCATGATAATATAACCTTTTTATAATTTATAATATATAGATAATAATAACACCACTCTCTTCTTTACAGGATGTGTGTGAAATTATCAGAAGTCTTTGAGTCTATGAAGGTAAGTTGTTTGGCCTTTTTAACAGGAACATATTTACATAGCAGTACACCTTTGCTTTGACAAATACACTGCGCATGATGTGCTTGTGTGTGGACAGAAAAATATGACAAGTGTTGCTGAGAACAACGTGAGCACTCTTGGGCTGGGCCTGGACCTGGACTCGCGCTACCAGGAGGCAGAAAAGGTGTCTTCTTGTTTCTTAAGTCATTTTATATTCATCTTGTATACCTTGAATCCCGGCCTTCTATTGAAATCTGACATGTCACACTGAAACCTCTGACTATACGTGGTTATTATGCCCAACGCAGGAGATGCTCTTCAGGAGAACCTGTAAACTAGTGGAGTTAGAGACCGCCAGAAGAAATGCAGAGAGGGCCAAACCTGTGAAGAAGGCTGCTGTGAGTGCATGTACACATGTATCACAGGATAATACAAGTGTATTATAGTGTATTAGGCTAACCCTCTACCTTAAACATGAGACAATGTTTTAATGTGTTTTTATTACTTAAAAGTGCTTAAATAATGGAAGTATTTGGATTTCAATTGGTAACTTGTTGCCATGTGGCAAGAATGCGCCATCGTGGAAAGTCCCATAAAATCAAAAATGTTCCTATTTATTTTCATTTGATCATTTTCATTCAATATCATTCATTTGATTTAGTCATCATCAACTAGTTTTCAACTAAATTCACATTCAATTCTCCATTTCACCCCACGTGGAAGTCGAAGAGGTAACGGAACACGTCACACTTGCAGCACATGGTCCTCACAAAGCGTCTCCCCTGCTCGTGTGCTTGCTTGGGGCCAGTGGTCTGTGTTGTCCCTTCTGAAATTACTAAATAAAAAATAATGTTGTTTTTCCTTGTAATGATCAAAAGTTGCAAACATAGTCTCAGAGTAGCCTCATCCAATGTTAGTCAGTCCAGTAGGTTAATTGCACACAGATCACTTCCATATTTGCATTTAGTTGCCATGTGAAACAAATTAGTACTATTTTACAAAAGATTGTGAAAACTGAAAGTTCACTCAACCCAGATAGTATTTATTTTAATTTTTTTATCTTAATGGAATTTTACCTTTTTTTTTTAATATTGAACAATTTGTCATCTTTGGAAGCCTTCAAATCATGATCTTCTCAGTGTCACATGCCCATGGAAAAAGCAGGATTCCCTTCTCATGTGATGCGATCAATTATTTTTCATATCAAAGTAAAAAAAAAAAAAAAAGAGAGAAAACCTTTTCACAAGGAAACATTAGAAACATCAATTTCATATTACTGCCTTTTAGTTAAATTGAGATAAAAGTAATGGTGCCTTGGAGGGCCAGTTCAGTTGTGCATGCCTTCTTGTGGCCAGCAGGTGTCAGTAGCGTTCTACTGATGTGATTCAGCAGCAGCGCATAGACCAGGAAAGCTATTGAGAGGATGTTAGATGCAAGTATAATCTGTACGAAGTCTATAACGATGATAACATGCTTCGTGTTTTCATCAGATGGAGGAGGTGAAGAAAGCAGCAGAGACGGAGTTCGATCACATCTGTGGAGTGGCTAAAGAAGAGGTAAAACATCAAATTGAAAGCTGGATTCTCTTGCCCGTCGTGTAACACCCTGCTTGTTGACATTCACATACTGTACGTATTGACATGCACGTTGCGTGTTTCTCCCAGATTGCACAGCTCCAGGGTGCGCGTGTGGAAATGTTGCAGCAGGCTCTGGTTCAGTGGTGTGAAAAGCAGCTTCTTACAGCCAAAGAAAGTGCTGACCAGTTCAACCAGCACCTGCAATCCTTTAGAGGGATGGCCTTGTGACCCCACTTTTAATGAAGCCTCCTCAGTATATCTAAACATAATATGGGATAGCCCAAAACATGTCCTTCACCTTGTTGTGCTGTAGTCTGATGGTTCAGTGGATTCAAATGCATCCGATGTAAATAAAGATATAAGTAAAAGAGAAAGGGAAAGCTTCCCGATAATCAAACGGCATCGCAAAACATTTGTACACACTCGCCTTAATCCCACTCCTATCAATAAAGCCCCAGTGCAAATGATGGTTTTGATTTATTTGCAGTGGACTTGTGGTCTGGTGAGGCCATTGTGTGTGTGTGTGTGTGTGTGAGTATTTGTAATGTACTACACTCGTACGTTTGAGCTGGGAGTGTATTGTGCTGCTCTCCAGCCACCACATCAGCCGGGGTCACACAAAATAAAGTGTGATGAATTGATTCCCAAAGTACCGGCTTGCCTTTGTGTGTGTGTGTCTTACTCCTGGATCATTAATCAGTTGGGTTTGACTGCTCCTGCAAGGACGTGGCAGCAAGGACAATCCGTGCTGGCTTCTTGTTTAGCTTTTGAAACTATTCTGGCTCTAAAAAAAAAAGAAATGTGTATATATATATATATATATATATCTCTGCTAATGAGCTCTCTTACAATCATTTTCCATACGATTTGTATGAAACCTGTACTGAGGTCTGGCGTAAAACTATGGCACACTTTACTCAAATCTCTGCACATGAGCACAATGTCACCCTCCCCTTCTCTGTCTGCGGCGGACTGTAGGTCCATATCTCAGCTCTGATGTGCGTTTTCATCTCATCTGCTCCAGTCTGTAATCTCTCCGTTGGGTGAAGAAGGAGGAGTGCTAACCCATTTGAGGGAATGAGTCAGAGAGAGAGAGAGATGAGTGGTCTCATAAGAAGAGAGGGTGGAGAGGAGGTTTGGCTCATTTGACAATGAAGGAGTAGATAAAGGGCAATCGTGCCATGGAGTGCCCACCCAAACAGAATGAATTAGTGAATGTAATAATTTGGTTAAAATGAAAGACTGCCTACTCCGGGCATTGGATGGCACATCTTGTCTATCGCTTTCCCTGATGGTCTTGTAACCTGATATCATTTTTATATCTGTATTCTCCACCCTCATAACTACTGCTCTTCCTCAGCCTCGGATAAAATCCCACAATGCTCACAAACAACAGATAAATGTAAGTGTGTTTTTTTGTTTTGTTTATGTGTTACCAATTTAATCAGTATAGAGATTAATTTGGAAAGTATTTAGTCGTAAACCAAATTATTGGACTAATTGAAATTTTGAGCTGCCGGTGGCGCCAGAGGAAAAGTCCGAGGATCACCATGAGGGACATGAATGTAACAATCTTCACAGTCATCAGTTTCACTCAAAGCCATAAAATATGAACCTCATGGTGGTGCTAGAGGAAGAGTCCGAAGACCACCAGAGTCATTAAGGTTCATCCTCAGGGAAGCATATTTTAGCCTGGACCAAAAGCAGTGGAACGACCGTCTGACAGACTGACTGCAATCCCTAGAAAGTCCTATGTAAATGTGCGAACAAATTAAAAATGTGCACAAAAAAAGCAATAGTCCCCAAGCGCGCATGCTAATACTGCGTGCCTGACCTGCTTAAAACAGCTTACAACAAAGCAAAGACAGCTGTTGTAGGATCTTTATTTAGTACAAACTGTACCACAGCAGATTGGTCTTTTTTCACACTGCTTTGCAGATTAATTGCAAAAGCGCATTTTGTTTTTATATCAGATCACCTGCTAGTCACTTAAACTGCAGTCTATCTTTTTATACTCATTTTATGTTGCTGAGGTAATAACAAAAAGACACTCACTCTCCTTACAGCACGCACATTTTGTGATCATTAATCTAGCCATTTTGCCATTTAGGTTTTACACTTCATTTTTGTGGTTTATTGGCTTTAATGAGGCACAGTAAAAGTTAAATGTAACGTTTATGGACCATTTTTATGGTTCTGTGGCTTTACTTCTTTATCTGAATACTTCTATCTACCTGAGTGGACACAAGCCTGTGAGCTGCCTGGGATGATGAACAAAAGGCATTATGCTGTACTTACAGTGAGCAACACAAATGGACACATTTTCACAAGGATTCTATATATTGCAACGTCCCTGCTGCTTGTAACTGCATTATTCCAAATTAATTTCACAACAGGGGAGCCACATGTCTGGTGCTCTCATTGTGGGGTTACAAACTAGCACACGTGGCGAGTACGCACGCACGCACGCACGACACACGCACGCAAATGAGAGCCCTTCTCAACTGCTGCTGAGAGTGTGACCCAGATCAAGGGTGGAGAGATCATGGCAACGCTCTGTGGCTGTGAGTGTGTGTGTGTGTGTTGTGAGAGTGCATCCCATTGAAAACATGCACTTAGAGCTGATTTGCTAAAGTAGCTCATTACTGGTGGAAAGGCAGTACTTAACACACCGCCCTACGGCCTGACACAGACAGGCTTGTCAAGAGTAAAGTGAAGGCAATAGCTCGTCTGAATACACAGTGTGACAAAGACCTTATGACTCTGCAGTGTGTGAGGTGATTAAAACAATGTGCAGTCGGGTCACAGTTGATTAGCAGTTTTTAATCGGTGTTTACAGAGGAGGTGTTTTATTGTTGCTTGCTCATTCTTCGGTGTCTTGAGCCATAAACGTGCACTGGGTGATTTATAGGTTGCTGTATTAAATGAGTGAATTAATCTGTGGTAACGTAAGTCACGAGAACTTTCGTGGGCATGTTTTTATCTTGACAAAAAAAAAAAAAAAAAAAAGCAAGAATAAGATAAGATATTGTTGGAGCAGATCATTCATCCGTCTGCTCCTACGTCTTCACACTGTGCTTTCGTGCTTCTTTTATTTGAATCATTTACTCGTACTGCAACGTCCGTTCGCAACATTTAAAAAAAGTCTAAACTTTGATTTCTAGTGGATCAAAAGTGAGCAACGAAGGATTTGGTGCAGAAATAAATTCAACATATGGGATATTGATGACAAATTGTCAAATCAAAAAGTTGATTTGCCTAATGCATCTACTGCGTGCGATTGCTGTAATAGATCAGACAGCCTGTCTTGTCTTTCCCCGGTTGGTTCCACATTGCTCTTTTCCATCTTCACAGCCGTCTTTGATGTCTTTAAGAATCTCCGACTCTTGGGAAGCTGCAAGAACAAACATTTGACGACAGAATGCTAATATGAAAGTTTCCCCTTTTCCAACTTTCCAATCAAGACTTGACTTATCTGCCAATAACAACAGGTGAAAAAAGGAAAAAAAAAAAATAATAATTGAGCGTGGTGCTCGTGAGGTCCGAGGCTGAGCTCTGCTCTGTCACAAATTACTGAGCGTTGCAGCCGAGTTGAGTCAACCCAAGGTTGTTGGCACCTCATTAAATGTAATCACTGCCGTACGCAGATTATGACTCATTAAAAGTTTGCAGGATGGAGAATGAGACAGGAGGAGAGGGAGAGACGGAGACAAATGCCATAATGCAGATGCCCTAACCATCTGTAGTTTATACAACAACACAGCACAAGGTGAATACTACAAAATAGAGCCTCTCAGCCCTAAAATCAACCCTAATGGCAGCACTCCACCGATGATTTGGATAGTGGAAGCTGTATAAAATGTTCCCCTTGCAGTGAATTACAGCATTGCAAAGCATTAGACTTGCTAATTTACTCCGTTCCTCTGTTCAATACTGAACGGAGCCATAAATATTAATACTTTGACACTCCCCTCCTGGCTGCTTGTCATGCGTTGAAGGGATTGCGGATGATGGTATGATATTGTTAATTAGGTTTGTAGGAATAATGTCAGCAGCGAACCTCAGCACAGGCTGACATGCTGAGGTGATGATTTTCCTGCCATTCTTAATACACAACAGTGTTCTCTGAATATACTGCAACATGGAAAACACTAACAGGAGACACGTGGCGGGGCACAAAAACTGTCCATCACCCGATTTCGCAGCATTATTAGCCTTTTTTTTTTTTCCTGCATAAAAGGTGGAAACACATTAACTAAGAAATAGTGATTATGTTTTGTCACACTAAGGTGCAGCGCAGTGAGTATCAACAAGCACAGAGTTCAGAGTGCACAGTCAGCTGCACAGATACAAATGCACCCATTAGAGTAAAAATCAATTATTCATCAATTTTTTTTCCAGCACAGCTTTGACCAGAGTGCCACACACACACAATCAGGCTGTTCACGCCAGAGGTCATTTTGTCACATGTCCTTAACATGTGGCCTTTTTGTGGTCTCCGTCACCAACAGCCCAGCACGTGGTTACTATCAACATACTATTGTAGCAACAGTTGTTCCGCATGAGCACTGCACCATGCATACGTGTTTCTGTTTCAGTGAGATCCTCTTTAATAGTTTCTTTCAAATCGCTATACTTGAACTGAAAAGAATGGTTCAACGGTGATAGGAGAGGTTTGTATCGGCTTTGCTACTCTGCAGGACAAAAGGTCATTTCTTCTTTTTGTTGTTCTGTTAAATTTTCGATGAAAAAGTTTTCCGAAGAAAATCTATTGATCAAAACAAAAAATAGTCTTTTCATTTTACCCGTCAGCTACTTCACTGTGCCCCTGGAGCTGCACAGGATTCAGTTTTATTCAAGGACATCTCAGCGGGGTGATGCTTGCTGCCAAAGGGGCTCAGTCCAGGGCCTTCTACGGTAGTTGAAGGACACTCTGCTCACTACGTCACCTTGATGTTCCAAAAAAAACATACAAGGACAAAGCAAACCAGATGGAAAGTCATCCCAGGCCCGGCAGCAAACAGAGGTGGAGCATCTGTTGCGGGGATGTATCCAAGCCCACTCTGGAGCTCAAGACAAGTCTCGCCTCACCGTTCCTGCTGCGGTTACCTGACTCAGACTTGGCAAAGAGATACAGACGGGATTTGCAAATGCCCCCCGGACACTGCTATTAAATTTCACTTTGAGATAATGCATGCTACAGTCTCATTAAATCCCAGTCAAATATAATGCATGGTAAACTCCCATTATGGTTTGATTAGAAGGCACGGCGCCTGCCGTCGTGCTGATTGTGTTTTTAATCAGATCCTTCCTGCTGCAGAGCAAACAAGAGCTGAGAGGAAGGGAAAAATAAAAGAAGGAACAAAGCAAAACAAGCTGAGCAAGCAGAAACAATCTTTTCTCTCTCTCTAAGGACAATAGTGAAATTGTTGTGTTTTGTTTTTGGCATAATGAGAGTATATGAGAGTGGATTTTAAATGGATTTGCTTTTCAGTGTTATTACTGTGTGACCGCGGAAACTAATAATTTGGTGCAACACAAACCAATGTAGAAGCAAAAAGAGAGTTTCATCAGTTTAACGTCTCTCCTTTAAACTTCATGAGCAAAATTGAATATTTGTATTTTTCAGGCACAGCTTTAGTTCTCAGGTGCATTCTCCATCAGTGGCATCACGTCGATAATTTTGATAGCATTGTTTTATATTACTTAATGAAAAATGGTGTCCATTAGAACCAATAGTCTGTATTCATAAAATGCATGCATACCATGTAATACAATGTATTGTTATTTAAGATGATTATGCCTGTGATGAATACAGCTACGCCTTAGAAGATGCACTAACCATAATAAACCACTCACTCACGGATAGCGTCATATGTGTCTTTGAAACAAATAGAGTATAAGGTCACATAACTTTGTGTGTGTGTGTGTGTATACGTGGAAGTGTGTAGACAAACATTCTTGTTTTTTTGTGTTGCCAGCACCCACTGTATAGTTTTGCCTGATATTTGAATAAGTAGTGTTTTTCCACACAGATGACACAGGGCTTTTTAAAGTATCATGGAGAGGAGCAGAGAGAGCTTTGCAGCTGTCTCTGTGCTTGCTGCTTGTTCAGACTCTGTGATTTATCTTTGCCTCCACACATATTGTTGGAGGACACCTTGCTCAGCAAAGTCGAATCAAGTGTATTTGTGTTGCCAAACATCTCAAACCCTGTCTAATTAGGCTTTAAAGGCATATTAACAACGGCTACCAGATCAGCCAAAGCTCTATGAGAGAACAAATAATTAGTTTGCAACAAAAAACATTCGCACATGAAGTCGAAAGAAGAAAGGATGTCATGGAAGACATATCAGGAGAGGCCATTCAAGGAGAAACCTTCCCTCCATAGAGAGCTGGGGGTGCAATGGGAGCTAAAGGGGTTAAACATTACAACAACAACAACCAAACACAGAGTCTAAATGTTGGAATACAATAAATCACATTTAGATATGAAAGAAAAGCAATCAGTCCCAGAATCTATGTGAAAAAAAGTGTTTATTCAAGAGTTCAAGGGAGAGAAGGTAGAGTTGGGAGGGAGGATTAAAGGACTGCGTGCCCCATCCACCAAACTACTGCTAAAAGTATTCACCAAGGCAACAATCGTGCGTGCTGTGTTTCCTGACGATTTTTCTTAGTCCTTGGAAACCAAGCGGCCTGAGGTCTTAAAGCATATAAAGGGACGTAGGGGTTTATAAGGGCAGCATTTAAAAAAAACAAGCCTTGCATGAATAAGAAGCTGGTGCTGGGGAGCTAAGACTGGAGAAATGTAGTCAAATTAAGTCACAAGCTTGACCTGTTAAAAAAAAAAAAAAAAAAAAAAATGAAGGTTGGGGCATACAGTATTAAGCCAGAGAAAATTACATTACAGCACAGTCTGGAAGTTAGGTGTATTAAAACCTCAGAGGAAGAGCCTGTTCACAGCTCTGTGTCTGGAGAGACTGTGCGCTTCTCTCAGCTGCTGCCTGAGCAGCCATTCCTCTTTCTGTCTCATTCAGCTGAGCCTCGGAGAGACGGAGGGCTTTGCAACTAGACCCGATGAAACATATTTTCTGCTGATTACAGCACATCTACAGAGAAGAGGTGCAGAGACAAAAGGAGAGAACGCCAAACCTATAGAGTCCTCTCATTAGGACTATTTTCTGTATGAGAACCTATACATTTCCAACTTTAATTTGTAGTACCTCTCCACCACAAACACACACAGGAAAGGAAACACAGAAGCGAGGCATGTGCTGTATCAGGAAAGGTAGGTTTGTGTAGAAACATACTTTTAAAAAAAATCACATCTCAGTAGAACAAGATGTGTCAACTAGTATTGCAACAAATATAGAGAGCATTATAAAACACAGGGAGAGAGGGAACAAAGTCATTAAAGTGGTGAGCACAACAGTACATTTTTAACAAGCCTTACCAGCCGCTTTCCTGTTTTCTCTCCACCATTATGCGTGCGTGCGTGCGTGTGTGTGTGTGTGTGTGTGTGTCTAACAGACTGCTCTATCTGCTTTTCTCATAGTGTGAAGCAGCCAATTAGAGGCTGATTGGGAGAAAATGAATTGTACAGGTGGAAGAAATGAGGGGAATTTAGATGAGAGGCAAATGGAGGGGAAGGGAAGAGAGAAGGAGGGAATATAACTTTCAAGAAAAGCAAAGGAAAAAAAGCACACACATTTTCTGAAGGGGGGGGATTAATTGGACCATCTTTAAAGAATCCAGATATTTCTTCTTACGTGGCTGTGCTGGTATTAATCAAAGTCAGACAGCTGAGCAAATTATTCTCAGGGAGTGATAATGAATGATGAGGGAGTGAGTCCAGTCTTGTGTGAATGGACTTTCTCTGTGCTCAGATGAACCCTTTCTCCTCTCAGAGAGTTACGGAGCACGGGGGAATACAACACCAGAGGTTCTCCACGAGTCAGGGAGCCATCTTTACAACACCCACGAGCAAAACGATAAGTGATGATTGGTGTGTAATGTGACAAAGTAGCATACGGACATACTGCATTCTTAAATGGTGACAGTTGACATTGGCTGCCCTTTTTATACTTGTAAAAACACAAGGGAGGTATCTTAATTTAGAAGTATTTTTAGGCATATTAGCAGCTCCGGGTCAGTTAGGTCCAGACTGAAATATCTTAACTATTGGATGTATTGCCATTACATCTTGAACACACATCTATTGTATCCAGATGACGAATTCTAATAACTTTGATGATCCCCGGACTTTTCATCTGTAGCCACCAACGAAGGTTTTTTACTTATCCAGGGAATTATCTCAACATCTTGGTGGGATGGCACAAAGTTCTCAGAAACTTTGCCCTAATGATTTTGGTGATCCCCTGAAAATACAAATACAGCCTCACAGAGCTGCTGTACTATGTCAACAAAATGCACACACACACACACGCACGCACGTACGCACGCACGCACGCACGCACGCACACACACACACACACTCTCTCTCTCTTGGTTCCCATTCAGATTTACTGATTTTGTTATAGGTTAATCTCCAGGGAATCATTTCTCTGTTAAAAAATAATCAATAGTAGCAATTTAGCAAATAGTAAATATAAAAGGGAGCATTGTTTTTTTTTGTATTTTTTTAAACAATGTGAAAACTACATAAATTGGTTAAGTTTTATGTGTAACTTGATTACACAAACTAATACGATTAACTGAAACAAAACAGGAGCAAGTTTAATGCAACCTGCAGACACAAATTTGTGTCAAGACTATGGCAGCCAATCCACCTCTTCATCTAAAACAATAATCTGCAGAAATGCGCACAAAGACCCCTAATCTGCTCTGTGTAACCAGTGATGAATATGAATGAGGATATGAATATAGATGAGAAAAAAGATTAATATTGATGAAGGCCGTTTCCCCTCCCTCTGACTGATGGTGTTGGGCCACTGAGTGGAACCAATCAATCATCATAGAGCTAGCACATGATTGGCAGGCAGGTCCGTCTCTCGTCATAAATACAGGACCATCTCAGGGTCTCTGTGTGTGTGTGTGTGTGTGTGTGTGTGTGTGTGTGTGTGTGTGTGTGTGTGTGTGTGTGTG